>CANYLF011763576.1:0-26172 GCA_948193215.1 Bocquillonia castaneifolia | reverse complement strand
AGAATTTATAGTGGTTCGGTCCCAACTTGACCTACGTCCACTTCTCCCAAATACACTCTTTGGGGTTCCACTAAGCACAAATAGAAAAACAATGGAGATTTCAAGGCTATCTCCAACCTTTACAATGTGAGATTTACAAGGCTATCTCACTACCTTTACAATGAAGATTTCGAAGGCTATCTTCAACCTTTACAAAAGAGTTTTCTAAGGCTAACTCACAAACTGAACTCAATTATTTTTCTGACTTACACTCAAAACCCAAAACTGAAGTGTTTTCAAGGTACACACTTAAACCTTTCTTTTTGTTTTAGTGTCTCTCACACAATACAAAAACAAAGAAAAAGTTATAAGAAGAAGAATGAAGGTCTTTTTTTCATAATTACAACATAAACTCTCAAAGAACTTATGAATATTGTGACTCTTAGTTGCTATTCTTTCTTCAAGCTCTTGTGTATGTTTTGATGCCTAAAACACCCCCTTTTATAGGCAAAAAAATTTGAAGTGGCCATTCATAATCAACTAAGAAATTCAAACTTGATTGGTGAGGCTCCATTCTTCAAGGCTGCCAACTTGCTTGACAAATGCAGCATGTTTCCTTCAAAATTCAAAATCTCTAGCTATACTCATTGAAAAATTGTGATTCCTTTTTCATTAGAAACAGACATCCATACCTTTTCAGTAATATATGGCTCATTTTCTGGAGATTTGTAGACTTTTTGCAATAATTCAAACAATGGACTCCTAAAGCATGTGACTTGCAGCTGGAGTAGTCTGTATTCAAATAAGAATATCTCCTTATAGAAAATTCAAAGTGCTTCACCATTTTTTGAATTTAAAAGTAGACTTCTAGAGCTATAACCCCACCAAATTTCACGTTCAAGTGATTTTTTACAAGTTTTGGTATAAGATTGAATACAACCTATGTGTTCAGTCCCTTGTCTAACAGCATGACCATAAATCACTCAAAAACTCATATCTTTAACTTTTCAACTCCAAAAATTCAAATAATTTTTTTTTTTTGAAAACTAGACATATTGGGCTTTCAATCCATATTTAATTTATAATATGATTATTGCCCAATTAGTGCAGTTAATTCATTTAATTCAGCCCATCCGAAATTGACTCTACACATTTAGTTTTCCTTAAGTCCTAAACTTCCAATATACAATGTCCAATGTACATAAATTGTAGGTTTAGTTAGCCCATGACATATTTTATCTTTTTACTACATGTCTTTAACTTTTAACTCAAAAACTCTCACTAATTAACCCAAGCGTTTTATTGAGGTTTACACTTGAACTTATCCACCTAACCTAAACACCATTATCCTAAGTGTTTTAATAAGGCCTACACTTAAACACAATTAACCCAAGTGTTTTAATAAGGTTTACACTTGAACCTATCCACGTAAACTAAACACCATTAACCCAAGTGTTTTAATAAGGTTTACACTTGAACCTATCAACCAAAACTAAAACATCAAGCGTTTTAAAAAGATTAATACATGTTCACTCGACTAAGATAAAAATTGTAACATATGCAAAAAGTTTACTTCATCCAATAAAAATATGCGTCCTTTTATATTGTGATACCTGAAAAACACTTAACAAACATATTAGTGAATAACTTAATGTTTTACATCATCAAAATCATTATTGAAATATCATGGCTAACAATCTCCCCCTTCTTGATGATGACAAAGCATTAAGTTTACAAAAAAAATATAAAACTACAAAATAATACCAAAAATATAAAATATTTTTATTTTATCCCCCTTTTTGTCATCAACCAAAAAGGGTAACAGAAGGATACATAAAACAGTAGGGTAGACAAAAAGCTCCCCCTCAACAAAATACAAAAGCATAAAATAAAGAAAATGAAATTAAGATGATGAAGAAAGCATTTTGGCCAGAACAGTCATAAAATCAGTTAAAGTCTGATTGGTTTGTGTTTGTTGTTCTTGCAAAAATAATAAATATTGCTCAATAGTTATCAAGAGAGAATTGGTATCTTGGATTAAGGAATAAAGATCTTCAAGGGAATGAGAAGTGAAGGATTGAGTAAGTTATTGAAATTGTGGCGGATTCAACTCCACTAAACCAATAGGAGGAATTTGAGGAATATCTTACACTTTTATTACTTCATCCACTACTATAGGTTGTTTTCCTTTGGATTTGCAATGGTGTTCATTTTCTATTGTGGAAAGAATTAATTGATCAAGAATTTAGTTTGGAAATGTTACTGCTTAAATTGAATTGTTGTCTGTTGGATCTGGAGTTTTGCTAATCTTCACTATGAGTGCTCTAAACCCTTTTTATTATCAATTTTTTGTTATGTCCATGCAATCATTATGATTTCCATCTATCATATGCATTGAAATATCCATTTACTCCATTTTGCTGTGAAAATTATTTTATATTCTCTTCCCTTGGTAAGTGTGCGAAGGTACAATTAGTAATACTCAGGGTAAGTATTTAAACGTACTCCGCATAAGGCTTCAGCTTCTCATCTTTGAACTCCCAGTTCTTAGAAGCTTGATTAATGATGAGTATCGAATCCCCATAGATAGTGAGGTTCTTTGCCCCTGCTGTAATTGCTGCTTCTAAACCGAACATACATGCCTCGTATTCTGCCATGTTATTGGTGACCTTGAAATCTAGCTTCTTGGCCAAAGGGATGTTTTCTTCTTCAGGTGTGACCAGAATTGCCCCCACTCTGGCCCCTTTCTGATTGACTGCTCCATCAAAGTAAAGCTTCTATCCATTTGCCTCTATCAGGTTTAAAGACTCATCAGGGAAATCATATTCCCATGTTTCCTGCCCCTTTATTGGATTTAGAGCAAGAAATTCTGTTACAGCTCTCCCCTTGATGGTCTTTTTGATCAAGTACTGTATATCAAATTTTGTTAACAAGACCAACCATTTAGCAAGCTTTCCTATTAGTACAGGTGCTTCATATAAGTAGCGTAATGGATCTACTTTAGCTATTGCTTGAACCTAATAGGATTGGTAGTAATGCCTCAACTTCCTTGTCGTGCATATCACCGCTAAACAGGTTTTCTGAACAATGTCATACTCTACTTCATAGGATAACAACTTCCTGCTAAGGTAGTAGATTGCATGATCAACCCCATTCTCATCTTCTTCTGTGACCATTGCACCTATGGCAACGTCCTCCATGGCCAAGTACATTATTAATGGCTTCCCTATCCTTGGTGGTTGCAGAACAGGTGGGTTCATTAAATATTGCTTGATCTTGTCAAATGCTTCTTAACATTGTTTATCCCACTCCATCTTCTGACCTTTTCTGAGCAGCTTGAAAATGGGCTCACAGATCATAGTAAATCTGGAGATGAACCTGCTGATGTTTTGGATTTTCCTCAGTAAACCTCTCACTTCCTTCTCAATCTTGGGTGCTGGCATATCTTGAATTTCTTTCACCTTGTCTGGATCTACTTCTATTACCTTTTGACTCACAATGTGTCTAAGGAGCTTTCCAGAGGTAACTCCAAAGATACATTTCTTAATATTGAGCCTAAGGTTGTATTTCTCAACTCAGGCTAGGAACCCATCTAGAGCTTTAAAGTGTCCATCCCTGGTTGATGATTTAACCATCATATAGTCAACATAAACCTCAATCTCCTTGTGCATCATATCATGAAACAAGGTTGTGGCCATCCTCTAATAGGTTGCCCCCGCGTTCTTCAGACCGAATGGCATGACTTTGTAGCAATACACACCCCATTCTGTGATGAAAGCTATCTTAATCTTGTCCATGCAGGCCATCATAACCTAATTATAGCCTGAGAAACTGTCTGTAAAGGAGTACATGGCGCTTGCAGCTGTACTATCCATTAAAACATCAATGTGGGGTAATAGGAGTCATCCTTCATTGATGCCTTGTTCAAATCCCTATAATCCACACACATTCTTACTCTTCCATCTTCCTTTGGAACTGGGACGATATTGGCTAACCATCCGGGGTAATTTACTACTTCAAGGAACCTGGCTTTAATATGCTTTTCTACTTCCTCTTTGATGAGTTTGGCCCATTCTGGTCTGAGTCTTTGTAGCTTCTGCTTGACTGGCTTCTTGCTTGGATCTATAAGGATGTGATGCTCTATCATGCTTTTGTCGATTCCTGGCATATCATCATATGACCATGCAAATACTATCTTTCTTTTATTTAATATTTTCTCAAATTTTTCTCTTTCATTAGCAGTAATATCAGATGCAAGCATTATATCCTTTGGATTATCTTTTGTGCCAATGTTAATAGAATGTGTTTGCACAGAATTAATGTCAAAAATGCTTATAATATGATCCATGTAATGCACAGTGCCATCAGGTAAAACATCATACAAGTAAGCGAAATTGGCAGTTATATCATTGATTTTGGAAACTAAGACAGAATCGATAAGGATAACAGAAAAGCTTTTTATTTTCATTATTTAAGGGAAATTGCAAAACAGTATGAACAATTTAATTCCTAAGAATGAAGAACAAATAAACAAACAAACAAAAGGAAGGTTTCCTAAGTCTATGAAGCTTTTTCTGGTCTTTTTAGTGAGATCTAAATCCTTCATGTCATTTGAGCCCTTATCTTTTCCATACTCCTTCTTTCGTTACTCTTCCATGAACTTAAGCAATTCTGGTATTTCTTCCAAATGATATTTCATCAGGTACTCCTTCATCCAGCGACATTCATCCGGTGTGAACTCCAAACTGTTGGGGTCTTTAAAAAGTGGTTCTTCTATGATCATCCATTCATTAGCAAACCCCCATTTTCCTCCACCAACATCAATAATGGTTCCTTTTTGGACCAGCTTTTGAAATTCAAAAACAAAGCTCATGCATTCTTCTAAGTAATGCTAATTATGGCAATGGAACTTGTAGTAAGGGGTGTTTCTATCAGGAAAAGGTCCAATATGTTGCTTCGACTCAATGAGGCCCCTAGTGATTAATTGGCCAAATAAGTCAAGAGCTACACTTGTCCAACTCCCTTGGTATAGATCTCTTTTAGGGATTTCCCTGCTCCTTGGCATGTTAGGACTATAGTATCTTCTTGGTTCTTGCTCTTCTATCTTGTCCCTAGTGATGATAACATTCATGGCTTCCCTCAATACTCCACAGTGATCAACACATGCCCCAAGCAAACATAATACTTACAGTACTTCCAAGCATCTGGCCCCCATTGTGGTGTTAAGGTACGATCGAGGATCTGCTACCTCTGGGATAATCAGCCTTTTCTTATACAAATAGTCAAAGTTCTCAAATGGTGATTTCCTTATATCAATCACTGGAATAGTCTACGGCACATATGGTACAACATCACCTAAGTTGCAGTAAAAAAACTCTCTAAAAGCTGCCATTAGTAGCTATGAATTATTCTTGGTCTCAAATGGTAATGTCTGCTACCAAGTCAGGGCAGGTCTTTGTAAAGATAAAGGAAATGCCCTCAATCGCTGAGCAGGTGATAGCATCATGGCTTGCAGAATAACATTAAACTTCATCATGTGGAGTGCAGGGTCGATGAGACCAATATATTTTTCTATGGAATCAGGCATCTTAAAGTCGACTGGTAATGGTGCTCCAGTTAGTGGTGGACCCATATACTGCATCCTCTGATTTTCAGCTTCTAGGGCCTTTTGGACTACAGTCTGAATCATTTCCCGTAGTGTTGATGGGTGTTGGTTGCTTTACGATCTCTTAGGAGGATGCATGTTGCTACAAAACAAAGGGTTAGCATGCAATGTCGTGTATGCAAAAGGATGCATGTATGCATGAATGCACAAAGCAAGAGGACACAAGAAACAAACATTAGTCAAACACACATACTACCAAGTGGTAGACCTTCCAACCTTATTAGTCCCACACACGTATTCATTTGGCAAGTCAAAATTCCTAGGAATTGGTTAGGGCCTCGCATCAACAGGGGATGCTATTACTGACGTAGTATGCACGTTCACATAGGAAAACTCTCAACATCCAAACCCAACAATAAGTCATTATAATGCCCTTATCTTCCTCTTGATGAGTCCTTGATGTTTCCCATATTCTAGGGTCAGTTTAGCATTAATCAGGTATAATTAGATCGATGCACCAACATCCCTTAAACAGAGGTAGTAGTCAATGTCACTCTTCTTAAACCCTAACTGATCCTATGTTGTAGGGCCGCATTAGTCAAGTACAATTAGACTAACACTTGAGACCCCCATAGGTAGCAATTAGAAGTTTAATTCAAGGGCAATAACACTAGACCAGGTCAAAATAATGGCCTCACGGCATCACATAAGCAAACAACATTTGGTAAATCCTAGTGGAACTTGCTAGTGTCATTTCATGGCTTCAGTCGGTTCAGCTAAAGAAGGTTCCCATAAATGGTGAACTCCCATGAACCATCTACCTCTTTCAAAAAAGGTTCAAGGGATGGTAGGACATTTAGCTCAGAATTTCCCATTAACTATCACCCATTAAACATAACTGGGATGGTAAGCAATAATAGGACAATTCCATCTATGAGTGGTAGTCACTGATTTCACCCCCTATGAAGTGCGCATTTGTAAATCATAGGCAGCTTGACTAGTGGTACCCGCGAGGTAGGTTGTTTTAATGCAATAATGCAATGCAAGGAAACAAGAGTTGGATATAATGATAATGAGTTCCTTAAATCACATGAATCATAAGTCTATCATCCCTAGTGGATTCACCAAACTGTGGATAAAGAGGGGTTACCTCAGTGACCCAAGTAATGCGATGACTACTGCACTGTGTGTTTAGCATACGGGAGCTAATAGTGTGAGTCACCACCCGAATAGGCATCGGGAAAAGAAATTGGTGAGTGTCTCGATTCCCTTAAGAATGCATAAGACACCAAAAAGACACAGAGATTCCAAGATTGGACTTATGCATTCTTAAGGCGTGATTCTTTACAAGCAACTCATAGGATTGTATCTACCTTCATTTCCACTACTTAAAGTAAATAAAACACATAAATATACACCTACCTTTTACAACATTCATGCATACAAGATGTGAGTTTCTATAACAAACAAGGATCGATTTTACATTACCAAACCATAGTTAGTCCAAATTGCATGCAAATGGTTAAAGCAAATACCACCAACATATCAACACAACCTAGGTTGGTACTATTTAAACCTAGAGATTACCAAGTAGCTTATTAGGTTCACTTCATGCATATTTCACTTACTTTCTTACGAAAGAAAGTTAGAATACTTACCTTTTCACTACATTCCACATGAAGATTTTGTACACAGAAGTTGTAGAGCACTAGGGGAGCCTTGCTAGAAACCAACGCCACTCTTTGCTCCAGTGAACACTTAACGCCACTCTTGGGAGTGGCATTGAGGCACAATGCCACTCCTTTGGAGTTGCATTAGGTCTCACCCACTCCCTCTAGTGGCGTTACTACACACACATGTAGGGGACAGTGAAAAATGTAGAAAAATGAAACTTTTCAGCTTACCAAACCTCAAAAATTGGTAGAAAACTCAACCAAAACACAAATGGATAATGTAAACAACCTAAAACAAGCATCTATATGGCACAACCCAACCTAGCATGCAACTAAACAATCCAACAACATTCATTTAGCACTTACAGTAAGCATACAATGCATAGCTTTCATGAATCTTCACAAACATATTCAAGCCATTCAAATCATGTTTTAGCAATTCAAAACAGTCTAAAACAATCTCTAAACAATAGAAACATTCATTATAGCATGTAGATCAATTATATACATCATGTTCATAACTTACAGTAAACATGCAGTGCACTAACTTTTCATGGAAATCAACTGAAATCAATTACAATGCACAAAATCACTTTAGAAATCATTTAGATACCATAAAAACATACATCAGAGCAATAAAACATCAAATCATAGCATTTAAATGATTAACAGTGAATTTCAATGGAAATTGAAATAAACGTGCAATATACTGTAATTTTTAAAATCAATTGAAATCAATTAAAATACTTTGATTTTGATTAAAAAATGTTTGAATCATTTAACAACATCATAAAACATGATTTAAGACAACTTCTAGAATCAAAATCATCAAAACAAGAAAGGTTGAAAAATCACGTACAATGCTGAAATTGAATAAAAATCATCAACAATCGTTAACAATCACACAATAATTCCTTAAAATACTTTAATTGAATAAATCTAACACTTAAACATGTTAAGAATCAACAAAACAAAAATCAAGTGAAAAATGCAAAAGATGTAGTACGTATCAGATGGCGGATGCACTTGCAACTTTGGCATCTATGTGGATAATCCGGGGAATGTAGCTATGAAGCCGTTGGTAATGTGCAGATCAAAGATTCCTTGTTATCAGGGAGAACGGGTGATGATAATACATGGACAGAACGGGTGATGATAATACATGGACCAAAGGAGAAGCCTTGGTTCTATAAGATTCTGAGATTCCTAGAAAAGGGAGAATACCCAAAAGGAGCTTTGGGAAAGAAAAAGCATGCTTTGAGAGTCACTTCTAGGAACTAAACTTGCCACAAGGGGATATTATACAGACGAACTCCAAATGGGATACTACTTTAATGCCTTGACTAGTATGAAGCAGAAGAAGTCATGACAGAAATCCATGCTGGAGTTTGTGGACCTTATATGAATGGGCATACTTTGGCTAAGAAGATAATTTGGCAAGGGTATTATTGGGACTCTATGGATAGAGATTGCATAAAGCTGCTCAAAAAGTGTCATGAATGCCAATTGCATGGGAATCAGATTCATCTACCACCGACTAAATTACAGAATCTGACATCTACTTGGCCTTTCTCAGCTTGGGGGATTGATATTATTGGGGAGATAAGGCCAACAGCTTCCAACAGACATAAATACATCGTTGTGGCTATTGAATATTTTTCCCAATATGTGGAAGCAATCTCGTTGCCAACAGTTACTGTAAAGAACATGGTTGAGTTCATCAATAAGAAACTCATCAACAGGTTTGGGCAACCGTATCATATCATCTCAGACAATGGGGTTCAATTTCAATGGGAAACAACAGAACTACTAGAAGAAAAAGGGATTGAGCATCATAGATCTTCACCATATTGACCATAGGCTAATGGTGTAGTAGAGGCAGCCAACAAGATGATTAAGAAGATTCTGGCTAAGATGGTGAAGACATACAAGGATTGGGTAGACAAGTTACCCTTTGCCCTTACAGGTTACAATACAACCATGAGAACCACCATAGGGGAAACTCCTTACTCCCTTGTGTTTGGAGGCAAAGCGGTGTTGACAATTGAGACCTAGATTCATTCATTAAGAGTGGTATTAGAAGCAGAGATTCCTGAAGCATAATAAGCTGAATCCAGATACCAACAACTGTTGTCTTTATAAGAAAGATGAAAGAAAGCTCTATATCACACTCAGGTATATCAGCAGAGGATTGCTAGAGCCTTCAACAAAGGAGTCAAAATTGTTTTTTCCATGAAATTATTATGATTTCCATCTATCATATGCATTGAAATATCCATCTACTCCATTTTGCCGTGAAAATTATTTTATACGTATGTACTGCATCTTTTGCATTTTTCACTTGATTTTTTTTTGTTGATTCTTAACATGTTTAAGTGTTATATTTATTCAATTAAAGTGTTTTAAGGCATGATTGTGTGATTGTTAATGATTGTTTATGATTTTTATTCAATTTCACCTGTTTTCAATGCACTATACGTGATTTTTCCACCTTTCTTATTTTGATGATTTTGATTCTACTGTTTTAAATCATGTTTTATAATATGTTTAAATGATTCAAACATGTTTTAATCAAAATAAAGTATTTTAATTGATTTGAATTGATTTTAAAAATTACAGTATATTGCACATTCATTTCAATTTCCAATGAAATTTATTGTTAATCATTTAAATGCTATGATTTGATGTTTTATTTCTCTGATGTATGTTTTTATGGTATCTAAATGATATCTAAAGTGATTTTGTGCATTGTAATTGATTTTAGTTGATTTCCATGAAAAGTCATTGCACTGCATGTTTACTGTAAGTTATGAACATGATGTATATAATTGATCTTCACACTATAATGAATGTTTCTATTGTTTAAAGATTGTTTTAGGTTGTTTTGAATTGATATAACATGATATGAATGGCTTGAATATGTTTTGTGAAGATTCATGAAAGCGATGCATTGTATGCTTCCTGTAAGTGCTAAATGAATATTGTTTGATTGTATAGTTGCATCCTAGGTTGGGTTTTGCCATATAGACACTTGTTTTAGGCTGTTTGCATCTTGCATTTGTGTTTTGGTTGAGTTTTCTATCAATTTTTTAGGTTTGGTAAGCCCGAAAGTTTCATTTTTTTGCACTTTTCGTTGTGCCCTGCATGTGTATATAGCAACACCACTAGAGGGAGTGGGTGAGACCCATTGAGACTCAACACCACTCCCAAGAGTGGCGTTGGGTGTTCACTGGAGCAAAGAGTGTCGTTGGTTTCTGGCAAGGCTCCGCCAGTGCTCTGCAACTTCTGTGTACAAAAATTTCACGTGGAATGTAGCAAAAAGGTAAGTATTATAACTTTCTTTGGTAAGAAATTAAGTGAAATATGTATGAAATGAACCTAATAAGCTACTTGGTAATCTCTAGGTTGAAATGGTAGCAACCAAGGTTATGTTGATATGTTGGTGGTATTTGCTTTAACCTTTTACATGTAATTTGGACTAACTATGGTTTGGTAACGTAAAATCGATCCTTGTTTGTAATAGAAACTCGCATCTTATATGCATGAATGTTGTAAAAGGTAGGTGTATATTTATGTGTTTTATTTACTTTAAGTAGTGGAAATGAAGGTAGATATAATCCTATGAGCTGCTTGTAAAGAATCACACCTTAAGAATGCATAAGTCCGATCTTGGAATCTCTGTGTCTTTTTGGTGTCTTATGCATTTTTAAGAGAATCGAGATGCTCACCAATTTCTTTTCCCGATGCCTATCCGGGTGGTGACTCACACTACTAGCTCCCGTATTCTAATCGCACAGTGCCGCAGTCGTCACATGACTTGGGTCACTGAGGTAAGCCCTCTTTATCCATAGAGGGCAATGATAAGATTTCACAAAAACAGCTCCTTTTGTGCATTATAGATTAAAGAACCACAAAATCCAAACCGATAGCTTCTTTGTTGATCAACTTCTTCACCACCAAACATCTAAAAGTGAGGCCATTCTTGTTGCATCCTACATCACTCAAATTATTCATTCCTTAGCCTTTTAGACCATGAAACCTCAAGCTTACCCTCTCATACTCCTTTTAATGCTATCACAATGCATTATGGACCTTGATTTCTTTAAAAGAGTGGGATGTGTGAAACAATAAAGGGACTATTCATGGGTGTACTTGTGGGGAAAAAGTGATGAGGAGGAGGAAGGAGAAAGAAGTCATAGCGAAGGCTACGAAAGAAGAAAGGCAAAAGGCAAAAGAAGCCACTTCAAAGGTTGATGACATGATGGTAGGAGGAGAGGAAGATGGCATTCCTTAGGGGTTGGACATAGAAGTTTCCATCATTAACATTCAACCCTAAAATGACCAACCTAGTACCTCATCTAGATTGCTTTCTAATAAAGTCATTCTTTCCATTCTTCAAATGATGGAGAAAAGATTAGATGAACAAGACCAATGCCTAATTGAGATTCAATAAGACATCAAAAAGATTCATGAGAAGTTAGAGATTGAGCCTTGTGATCATGATGGATTTTAGGGATCTTTAGGTTTTAGTGGACGTTTTGTTTTATTTTTACCCTTTCCATGTTTCTCATCATCGTCGTCTCATGCATTACGTACTTTTTTTCTTCTTCTTTTTAATGGTGAATGAACTATGTCTTTATTTTAATTGCTTCTCTTTATGTTTTACTTTTATATTTATTATTTACTTCCTCTTCCATTATGCTTTATTATTATCTACTTGTGTTTTTTAGCTGACAAAGGAGGAGAAACGCCTAGTTGAACCTTTATGGAACATTGGGATAACCTTTGAACTCAGTTGGACCTAAAATGTATAATTAAGCATAGTTGGTAAATCTTTAAAACTTGTGTAGATACCTTAGAATTTATTCAATCCTTATTTTAAACTATGGACAAGTTGAGGGGGAGCAATTCCATTAGCTACAAATACTTAGACAATTTTTTTAAACATTTTAAGCTTTAAGGTTAATGGGTTGTCAAACTACAAAAGGGGAGATTGTTGGCCTTATGGGCCTACAATCACCATTGTTTTCAGCTTAACAACTCTTATTTATCATCTAACTAAGCTCCTAAATGCGTAGGATGAGTTTTATAGGACAACTTAGAAGATTGTTAGAGTGAAGCATAAATTACGCATGTGATCACTAAAGTTTTGCCCATGCCTTTTTCCATGCCCACGAGATGGCAATCACATCCATTACTTGGTGACAATTTTGGCTACGATTACAAAATCGCACCTGAGATTTGAGGACCAGGATTCCAAAGTTTTACAAATATTTTGCTTGGAAAGCACGCCCATAATTGGTGTATCACACTTGCGACTCAAAGAAATTAATTTGAAATTAAAAGCACGATTTATGGATCACACCAGCAAGATCAGTCCCAAAAGCTACAATCTTGGCTAGAAAAAGCATGCCCACTAAAAGAAGTAAAATCTAGCCATTTGACTGCTTTATGAAAAGCGCGCTCATGATTGAGGAAATCGCGCTCGCTAGTCAGAGATCTGCAGAGCATTAAATGTAGACTTTCTACTTGTTATACACGATCAATTTTTTTTGTCTCTAATAGTTATTCTGAGTATTTTGGCTATAAATACTCATAAAAAAATTTCTCAAAAAAAGACACATTCTTTAATAGCCAAAACTCTTATAAATTTATTTTTCAAACTTCTTTGTAATTAATTCTTTGTGAATTAATTGTGAGTATGGGTAGATATGACTCTTTAAGAATTCAATTGGGATTGATATCTTGGGTTGAAAGTGTCTACTACATTGTACAGGTCTCAATCTTGTGAGATTGGGAAACACTTAGTTTGAGTTTAAAATTAGCCTTAGCAAAACTCTTGTAAAGGTTTGGTGTTAGCCTAACAAACACTAAGTTGTGAGTTAACTTAAGAAAACTATCATTTGTAATCCTTGGTGAAAAATGGAATCCCAATTGTGTATTGGGAAAGTGGATGTAGGACATGAGTTGTCTGAACCACTATAAATCATTTGTTCATTCTTTTTTGCTTGAAGTTTTTAAAAATTTCTAATTTCACACCAATTCACCCGCCTCCATTTGGTATTTCAGCTCATGTGCATGCTGAGTGCAAACCTGCTCAGGCCGTAGAGTGACCAGACCATCTAGCATTGCAAGAGGATATGAGGGCCGAGTTGGAAGAATGGAAAGAATAAGCCTTCTGATGACAGATTCATCTTCATACGCTGCACCATAACTCATCAGCTTAAATTACAAAGGATAGTTCATCAGAGTTGTTAGATTTACATACCCTTCTTATGTAGATGTTTGACTGTCTGAAATCATCTAGGAGTAGTAGTTGTAGAGTTGTATAGATGTCCATGATGACTGTATTGGGTTAAGTTCATCTTTGATGATTGAAAAAATGGTCCTAGCTCCCCTAACTTGGAATGTAAATTTCTTGATTGTGAATGAAAAAACATTTTGGTCCACTACTATCTCTGTGTGTAAGTGTTTTTCTTAAACTAAGATTGCCTTAGATGAGTAGACCTTGGGCATTAGGCGCCTATATTAAGTTGAGGGTGCCCATGGCCCTTTCTTTTTGCCTATATAAAGAGCTTGCTAGGATGGTTAACTTCATCCAAGTGAGTAGTTAGCATGAAGAGAGCTAGATCTTTTCTGAGACGTTTTGTGAGGGGCAATTTTGACTTGGTGTTGTCAAGGTTGCATCAGTTTGAGCTAATGATCATATGATGTCCATTAGATCTCCATATAGACTAAAACTTTCTAAAGGCTGCAGCTAGCTTATAAGATCCCATCATGTCTTTTCAGATTGGCAGTGAAGAATTATGCCCGATATTGGAGGAGTGCGGAGCTATCGTTGGGCTAACCATGGTGGCTGACACCCGATTAGCCATGATAGATATGGATTTTCCATCCATACGAGAGATATTTCATGCGTTCGGATCCCTTGAAGCGATTGGCTACCAACTCACAGATGGAGAGTATCTACTATTGAAGCCTGTGCAAATTCTGTTAAGCATGGTTCATGATTTCACACTACTAACACTAATGCTGCTGGTTGTGTAATGTATGCCTGATTTCTAACCATATAGGGCAATGGAATAGGGCTGCTCTCTGTTACCATTTAATTTTTTTCCTAATTAAGCCGCTTGTTGTTGGGTTTCCAACTTAGTGGGCTTATTCTAACTTCTGCCTAGTCTTCTATTTTGGGTTTTCAACCTACCAGACTTTGATTTTTTTTATGTTTTGACTTTTTTTTCTCCAACTGTTGCCTAAGCTACCCGTGAGGATTTTCAACATAGTGAGTTTTATTGTTTCTTTTTTCTAATTTTTCTCTTTTTTTAAGAGTTGGGTGCAGGAGAAGTTAGTCCTTGGTTGAGCATTCAGAAAACTTTACCAATTTTGATGACAAACAACACAAACCTAAAAGGCATTTATTCCCATAGGGTCGAGATCTATCTGTTGGTGGATGGCAGCATCAGATTGGATCCTTAATGGATAGGGGGATTTGTTGGACTTGTCCATGGTGGCAATTCACTCATATGGTGGAGAGTGTGTATGTTGGGGTAGTTGTGATCCTTGCATTCATTGAAAGTAGCTTTTACTCATCGTCAAGGCTATGTAGCTTGACAGAGGCTACAGAGGATGACTCACTGCTTGCAAGGTCATTGAAAGAAGCTTCGACCAATGTAGATGATACTTATAATATATTTAATTTGATACTACACAATCTAAATTAATGAATTATATATATAAATTAATAAAATTATATCATTTTTTACGTTAATTTATAGAGGTTTTATTATAGTAGGACAAATTTTTTGGGTTAAAAAATAAAAACTTTTAAGAAAATACATAAAAATTAAGCTTTTAACGCCTACATATTTTGTCATATATGGTGAGCAATTTTATAGAAAGCTTAATTTAAGAATAAGAAGAAGAAGAAGAATTTTACTAACTAGTTAAGCAATTGTTTTATGATATCTTTTTTCAAACAATTACTTACGATATTAGTTACAAACAATAATTACACTAGTTAGTGATGGTTGGTACAGTTGGTAAAATCTTTCTGGCTTTCAAGAATAGGTCTCGAGTTTGAGCCCCGCCTTAACTGTAAGAGGGTAAGGGGTTCAAATGGGCCATAACTGGACGCCGGCTCCATCACAGTGGATTAATCTGAGTCCAAAGAGCCTGTGATATAACTGTAGCCAATACCTATAAAAAAAATACAATAATAACACTAATATTGTTAAATGAATAATTTAAAATCATTCTTTTTAATTTTCACTGGCTACTACTTTTTAGCTGGTCCA
This sequence comes from Bocquillonia castaneifolia, assembly GCA_948193215.1. Classification (NCBI taxonomy): domain Eukaryota; kingdom Viridiplantae; phylum Streptophyta; class Magnoliopsida; order Malpighiales; family Euphorbiaceae; genus Bocquillonia; species Bocquillonia castaneifolia. Next base: position 10,621 of record CANYLF011763576.1, on the reverse strand, counting down.
GTTAGATCCCTGCAGGTCACTTTGCGACAGTAGCTATCACGTATGTGTTCAATTCATATATGTATGTCTAGATTGTCTCCTCTTAAAATATTTTATAAAAATTATTGATATGGAAGTTTTTTTAAAAGGATTTTTTTTTTTTATAGGTGGTGAATCACCGGAGTATCCCAAGCCTCATTTTACAGTTGCCCAAACTAATCTCCGACTGAGAAATGCCTCATCTCTCTCCCAATGGGGGTGAGGCTCGAACTCGAGACCTCCCTTGATTGGGACTGCCTTATACTAGTGACTTTGCCACTGGACCAACGCCCCGTTGGTTTAAAAGGATTATTATGAAAATTATTGTTATTGCATATTGTTCTTTTAAGATTATGGATTAACTGCCATTAATCTTGATTGTTCGAAGAAGTTTGCACATTAAAAGATTCTTTGTACCAAAATAAGAAAAGACCTAATTATTCATTATTAAATTAATTTTCATTTAATGAAAAATTAAAAATAGTTATATCCAAATCAATTCTATACATTTAGCAAACTCCTTGTTGGCCTAAGCACCTACAATCTATCCTATTTTGAGCTTAATAACTTTAATTATATGTTTAACAAAGTTTTCAAGTGTGCAGGAATGATTAAAATCAAGTTGACACGATGAAAATCTTTCGGACCTATAAATCCCGCCCAAGAAACAAAAATTGCCTCCGCGATTAAACTTCACCTCCGCGATGTAGTAAATCACGGCCATGACTAAGTGCTCCAGAAAGTGCTAAAACTTATGTTTCTTTTTGGAACACGTTTGCCCCCGAGATTTCTCTTATCGCCCCAGCGACAAAGTGCTCTAGATTGTGCTAAAACTTCTATTTCTAAGTGAGCACACGAAATGAAGATCGCCCACGCGAAATGGTGACCAAAGAATCAGTAAGCACAGCCTTATCTACGCAAGTTGGTCACGCCCGCAAAATTCATATCACTCCCGTGAGCTTCGCTGGATCCCGAGACAAAGTTACCGTTCAACAACTTTTCAAATTTCACCGCCGCGACGTCAATTTCATGCCCGTTATTCAACGGTAATCCTGAAATTTTCAAAAAGTCAACTATCCATTGGAAACCCTTTTTGCACTATTTCCAACAGCTAATTTTGGGGTTTAAGGCTATAAATACCTCTCTTAATTGTGTTTAAATATATAACACACATTCTTAGATAACCAAACTCTTGCAATTAATTTTTCTAAATTTCTTTGTAAATAAATTCATTTGTGAATTTATTGTGTGAGGGTAGTTAGAGCTCTAGAGCATTTGTTACTTGGGTTGAGTGATCTTTCTACCTTGTATAAGTGACAATCTTTGTGAGGATTGGGAAAAACTTGGGTATGTTTGGTGTTAGCCATCTAAACACTAGGTTTGGAGTGAGCCTTGGTAAACTCTAGGTTTGGAGAGAGCCTTTGAAATTCTCTTTGTAAAAGTTGAAGATAGCTTGTGAAATTTCACATTGTAAAGGTTGAAGATAGCCTATGAAATCTTCATTGTAATGGTTGGAGATAGCCTGTTAAATATCCTTGTAATCCATTTGTGGTAATGGAACCCCAAATTGAGTAATTAGGAGAAGTAGACGTAGGTCAAGAGTTGGACCGAACCACTATAAATTTCTATCTATTCTCCAAAGTAATTTTTATTTTCTAATTCCGCACCAATTCACCCCCCCCCCCCCCCCTCTTGGGCATTTCAATTGGTATCAGAGCCTAACAGCTCATTTGTTCCTTAATTGGGAGCTTGAAGATCATTAGAGATGTCGGATGATGGCTTTGGAAGCTTGAGACCTTACTTCGATGGAAGTGATTATCCTTATTGGAAATTACGTAAGTAATGTTACTTGGATCAAATCAATGTTTGGGATCATGTTCTAAATGAATGGACACCAACAACCACAACCATAGGTGAGGTGACTACAACGCTTGACAAAAAAGATTGGGTGGATGCCCATCGAAAAAGCAACGGTAAGAACCATAAAGCTATGTCTATTTTACTTTGTTCTTTATCTAGAGAAGAGTGTGCTAGAGTATTTCATTATACTACTACACATGCCATATGGACAACATTGGCAAACTGCCATGAAGGTACAACCGATGTAAAGAACAAGAGGATTGAGCTTCTTGTTTATCAATATGAAACCTTCAAGAGGTTAGCCGATGAAAATGTCACCTTTCTCACCAACCTTCTTCTAGCTTTGGTGGAAGGACTAAGAAAACTTGGCAAAATTTATAGTCTGGGTGAAGTCAATAAGAAAATTCTTAGGTCTCTACCTAGGAAGAAGTTTGAGGCTAAAATTGGTTCACTTGATGATTCCAAGGATCTCTCCACTATGAGAACCGATGAGCTCATAGGTAATCTCTTAATCTATGAGATGAACTATGATGAAGATGAAAAGCTAGAAGCAAATGAGAGGAAAGAAGAAAAAAAGAAAAACATCACATTCAAAGCCTCTCAAGATGATGAAGGCAAAAATGAAAAAGGAAAGAATGGCCCTAATGAAGAACAAATAGTATTGCTCTCTAAGAGAGTGATAAGGATGATTCAAGAAAGAAAAGGGCCATCTAGCAAAAGCAAGGATAGGAGGAGAAAGAAAGAAAGCTCCAAGAAGTAGCTCCTTAATAAAATGCTTTAAATGTGGCAAAAAGGGGCACATCAAACCGGATTGTCCTACACTCCAAGGAAGGCACAAGAAGAGTTTTAGTGCCGGATGGGATGAGAATGAACAACCATCTTCTTTTTCCTCGCAAGATGAGAGTGGAAGTGAAGATGAGAGTGAAGATGAAGTTGCCAACCTTGCATTCATGGCCATAGAGGACTCTTCTAGTGAGGTAAATAATTCCTGCTTTTCTATTTTTCCTTCTTATACTTCCTGTTATAGTAGTGATGATGATTCTGATGATGATGATCCCATTGAACTCATCAAGGATCTTAACACCCAATGTGCTCACCTCCAATATGAAAAATATTGAAGCTAAAAAACTTTGTGAGGCAAGTAATAGGGAAGTTAATGATTTAAGAGCACAAGTGGAGGCACTTAAACTTTCCTTAGGAGAGCTTAAAGGTCAACTACTTGCATCTCTATTCAAACTCTCTTCAATGGAGACTCTTGCAAAAGAGAATGACACATTGAAATGTGAGATAGAAGAATTGAGAGAATCCATTTTCAAATTTCATAAGGGCAAGGAAAATCTAGATACCATATTGGTGTCACAAAGACCACCCCTTGTAAGGCATGGCTTAGGATTCAATGAATGCTTAACATCTTATGGGACTTCTAGTACCACTTTTGTTAAATCATCATCATAATCACAAATTTCTAGTGTTGATGTTGCTAAGACCAAGGGTCGGAAGCCTAAGTCTAAGCAAGGAAATAAGCCACCAAATGGCTCATTAACCAAGAGGACTAACACCTCTGAAGGCAAACCTAAAGGAAAGCCACAATGCAAGTCTAATGACAAACCTCATGGCAAACCTAAGGGCAAGCCAATCTCTAAAGGTCAATCTCCTAAGAAACATCACACAAAGCAAAAGGCCTTGAGCAACAGGACCTCCTCTCCTAATGTTCCATGTCATTATTGCATGAAACATGGACACATTAAAGTGTTTTGCCATGTTAGGAGGGAGCAACTTAGCTTAGGTACTTTTGTTAATGTTAACCCTCAAGCACCCAAACTTGTTTGGGTACCTAAAACAAAGAATTAATTTTCTTTTACAGGTATCCTTAAAAACATAAATGGGAGCAAGTGAATGGTACCTTGATAATGGATGCTCCAAGCACATGACCGGTGAGAAAAGTCTATTCTCTAAATTAGAGATGAAAAATGGAGGATCAGTAATATTTGGTGATAATGCTAAAGGTAAGGTCATTGGCATTAGCACAATTGGTAAGGAATCCTCTACTTGTATTGAAAATGTGCTTCTTGTTGATGGTTTAAAGCATAACCTTCTTAGTATAAGTCAATTGTGTGACAAATGATTCAAAGTTACTTTTGATTGAATACTTGCTTAGTCACCAAATCTTTGGATGATGAAGTTGTATTCAAAGGCAAAAGAACCAACAATGTCTATACAATTGACCTATTCAACCTTACTAACCAAAATGTGAAGTGTCTTGTGTATATTAGCAATGATGCCTGGCTTTGGCATAGAAGACTTTGGCATGCTAGCATGGATTTAATTAAAAGCCTAAGCAAGGGGGAGCTTGTAAGAGACTTACCCAAAATCAAATTCTCCAAAGATAAGATATGTGGAACTTGTCAAAAGAGAAAACAAGCTAAATCCTCCTTCAAGCTAAAGAATCAAGTAAGTACTTCTATAGACCACTTGAATTACTTCATATGAATTTGGTTGGACCTTCACAAGTAGCTCGCTTGAGTGGAAAATACTACACCTATGTCATTATTGATGACTACTCTAGATTTTGTTGGGTTGCATTCCTTACTCATAAGAGTGATACTTTTGAAACTTTCAAATGTTTTGCAAAACGTGTTCAAAATGAAAAATGATATTTTATAACTTCCTTGAGGAATGATCACGGAAAAGAATTTAAAAATGAAGCTTTTGAAAGTTTTTGTTCTAAAAGAGGTATTTCACATAATTTTTCATGTCCAAGAACTCCTCAATAAAATGGTGTTGTTGAAAGGAAGAATCATACATTGATTGAGATGGCTAGAAAAATGCTTAATGAATATAGTTTACTAACTTAATTTTGGGAGGAGGCCATCAATACATCATGTTACATTTTAAACCATGTTTCTAAAAGACCGATTTTGAACAAAACACCTTATGAGTTATGGAATGGTAAAACTCCCAACATTTCATATTTTAGAGTATATGGTTGTAAGTGTTAAATCCTTAACACCAAGGATTATCTTGGAAAATTCACATCCAAAATGGATGAAGGAGTCTTTCTAGGCTATTCCAACCCAATCAAAGCTTACAGAGTCTTTAATAAAAGAACTCTAGTTGTTGAAGAGTCTATGCATGTTACATTTGATGAATCTAGTAAACTTGATATTGTGAAAGGTAGTATTTCTTGTGATGAAATTATAGGTAACCTTGAAGAGCTCAACATTGGAGGAGATGAAACTTAAAGTAAAAAGGAGCTTAACATGGATAATCAACCACAAGAACAACATGCATTAGAAGAAACAAGAGATGATCAAGCACATGTAGATCACCAACAAGTGCATAGAGATCTTCCAAGAGAATGGAGATTCTCTAAAAATCATCCCAAAGACAACATTATTGGTGAGACCTCTAAGGGTGAAAGTACTCGAAACCAACTTAAACTCTTTAGATTCTAATCTTGCATTCCTATCTCAAATTGAGCCTAAAAATGTTGATGAGGCACTCCAAGAGGAGAGTTGGGTACTTGCTATGCAAGAGGAACTTAATCAATTTGAAAGGAATAAGGTTTGGGACTTAGTACCTAGACCTAAGGATCATCCAATTATTAGCACTAAATGGGTGTTTAGGAACAAATTGGATGAGCAAGGCCAAGTCACTAGGAACAAAGCCCGATTGGTTGTCAAAAGGTATAACCAAGAGGAAGGCATTGACTATGATAAGACATTTGCACCCGTTGCAAGATTGGAAGCCACTAGGATTCTTTTAGCATTTGCCTCATTCATGGATTTTAAACTTTTTCAAATGGATGTTAAAAGTTCTTTTCTAAATGATTTCATTGAAGAGGAAGTGTATGTTGAACAACCTCTTGGTTTTGAATGTTTTGATTTTCCAAATTATGTTTTCAAACTAACTAAGGCCTTATATGGTTTGAAACAAGTTCCTAGAGCTTGGTATGAAAGGCTTAGTTCATTTCTTTACAAAAATAGTTTTGAAAAAGGAAAGGTTGACACTACTCTCTTCATAAAAAGGCATAAGCATGATATGCTCATTGTTTAAATTTATGTTGATGATATTATATTTGGTGCTACTAATGAAAAGCTTTGCCAAGAATTTGCTAAGTGTATGACTAGGGAATTAGAGATGAGCATGATGGGAGAGCTCAAGTTCTTCCTAGGACTTCAAATCAAGCAAGGCAAAGAGGGGATCTTCATCAACTAAGCCAAATACACCAAAAAGTTAATCAAAAGATTTGGCATGGAAGGATGCCAGACAAGCAAAACCCCCATGAGCACAACAACAAAATTGGACAAGGATGAAAAGGGTAAAGTGTAGATGAAAAGAAAAATAGAGGTATGATCGGCTCACTTCTGTAGTTAACTTCATCTAGACCCGATATTATATATGCTACATGTTTATGTGCTCATTTTTAAGCATGTCCTAAAGAATCTCATTTGCATGCCGTTAAAAGAATCTTAAAATATTTGCTTGGCACAATGCATTTAGGCCTATGGTATCCTAATAGTGTTTCTTTTGATCTAGTTGCATACTCAGATTCGAATTATGCCGGTAGCTTGATGGATAGAAAAAATACTTCCGGTAGTTGTCAACTACTTGGTAATTTCTTAGTTTCTTGGTGTTCTAAGAAACAAGTTAGTGTTGCATTGTCAACTGCTGAAGCTGAATATGTAGTGGCGGGTTATTGTGGATCACAAGACTTGTGGATGAAACAACAATTGAAAGATTATTGATTAACTATTGATCACATTCCCATCAAATGTGATAATACTAGTGCAGTAAATCTTTCAAAGAACCTAATTCAACACTCTAGAAGTAAGCACATAGATATTAAACATCATTTTTTTAAGAGATCATGTGCAAAAAGGTGATGTTGTATTGGAATTCATTGATACAACTAACCAATTGGCCAATATTTTCACAAAACCTCTAAATGAAGAGCGCATGAACTTCGTTAAGAGAGAACTAGCGATGCTTGATGGGAGCATTATTTGATTTCATTGTTTTTAAATGATCGTAAATTCTTGTCTCATTTGCATAATGGACTTAAAATGAATGCCTTAGTTTTCTCTCATGAACTTAAGGAATCATTTAAAGTCATATATACAGATTGGAGTACAATGGCAAAAGAAAAAAATTCTATTTTAAACTTGATTTTGAAAAATACGTTTTGAACCTATAATTCGCGGGCTCGAAGATGGATCACGGGCGCAATTAAAGGTAACGGTTTTCTATTAAAATTATTTCATTGCTCACGGACACGATTAAAAACCCACGGTCACGATCATAACTTTTAACTTTTACTAAAAACCTTTGACATTCTGATCACCCACGCGATTTGCCAATCACCGGTGTGATCAGTATGTCCAAATTTTAAAATTTGTTTCAAACTCTTATCGCGGACTAGATCTATACTGTCACGAACATGATTTAGAACGTGAAATTTAGTATTTTAAAACTTTGATCTAAAGATCTCAATCGCGGACGTGATTATTGTGTTTCGCGAACACAATATGTGCAAAATTCGACTGTTATAAAATTTTTCAAATTCCGCTGACGCGATACATTATCGCGGTCGCGACTGGCCTTTAAAATTCAAAAAATATAGCCGTTGTAAAATGCCTAGTTTCAGATTTTTAGGAGATTTTCTACCATTTTGAGCCACCAACATGCCTATATATACCTAATTATGCATATGGACATAAGTTTACTTCATTTTCTTTGATTTTTAAGCTTTTAGGTTATATTTCTCTTCTCTTCCTCACTCTTTAGAAGCTTAAAACTCATTTTTTTTCAAACACATAAACACTTTTTCACTTACATACAATCAAATGGGGAAGAAATCTACAAGGCAGGAGAAATGAAAAGGCATAGATCTTTTGGCGGGTTTAGAAAAACACCCTAGGAAGAAAATAGGGATGGTGGATGTTCCTAAAGAAAGGAGAACGGCTAGTATCACCATTAGGGAGTCCCAAGAATAAGAACAAGGACCCCAAACTCGATCTAAGACTACCTTACCGCAAAAGATAGTTAGTACTCCACCAAAAATCATAAAACAACCACCAAAAGACATGCCTCCTTCATCTGATGAGCCACAACCTCATGAAGCACCTTCTTCTCCTCTAGACTTCCTAAAAGATAAGGAGAGGGTTGAATACAACAAAATTTAGGAGAAATCCTTCTCGGAGACTAGATGAGTTTCTGATCATGCCTTAACGGTCATAGGAATCAAGGAAGAAGTTGATGGGTACCTTCAAAACCTTAGCTGGAAGACCTTTGTGAAGCCTAGATACCCTGGCTATAAAAACTTAACCACTGAATTCCTTGCAACACTCAAAGTAAACAAAAAGCATGAACAAGGGTTGAGCACCTATGTCTGCCGATTCAAGATGTTTGGGAAGGATCAAATCATGCCAAAATCTACCATGGATGCCTGTTTTGGGTTCTCCAAAGAGGGAATCATCGATTTCAATGATTCTAACATGGGTATCAAAGACTTTTGGAGAGAAATTTTGGTTGCTCCTCGATTTTTCCCAGGTAACTCCCCAACTTGGCCTCTTTGTTTTGCAAAAGATTATTTGTAATTTTCTCCATGCCAAGAAAGAAGGCAATGACAAAATTACAAATAAAGACCTTCTTTTTATGCATTGTGTAGTCACACCACAAACTCCAATTCAAACTTCCTAATTTTTTATTGATCACCTCCTCCATCTCAAGAGATCAAAAGGATCTGCCCTTCTCATTGGGTCTTTTTGTCTCTCAAATTGCCTATTTCTTAGCCTTTGATTTGACAAAACCTCAAGCCTATCCATTATCCAAACATGTTTCCTTCATCAAAGGGATAATGGATATTACTTTCTTTACCCAAAAGGAAAATATTGTCTCTAAGAGGCCAGATAACACATTTGAGTACCTTGAAGCTACTTTGGGTAAATTAAAAGGAAATAGAGGTCTTAAGGAAGAAGAAAAGGAAGGAGAAGGTGAGCCAAAGGCCAAAAAGGAGGAGAAGGATAAATAAGTGGAAGAAGAGGAGGATGATGAGGTTACTAGGGCTAAACAATTGGCTAAGGACATGGTTTCTGCTCTCTAACACATTTTACTAAGGATGGAGAACCAAGAAACCAACCTTAGAAATTTTAGCATTAAGGACCAATCAAGGGACCATGATCTCCAATGTATTCATAAGGACATTCAACAGATCAAGGAGAAACTAGGCCTTCCTCCTTGCCAACATGATGATCCTACTCCCTTTGATTGGCATGCTTAGTGTTTTAATGTTTTTCATGCATTTATCATTTCATTTTTGCTTCATATCTATCAAAGATATATTATTTTGAGATTATTTTTTATTTCTTTGTTTCCATCATATGCATTTTAATTATGTTTTTTTAGGTTTCAACCTTTTCCTAATGCATATGATAACCAATTATTCCCTTGTGCTTAATTTGATTATCAATTATACTCTAACTTTGTGTTTTTGAGTTGACAAAGGGGGAGAATTTATGGATTCCTGGATTCCATATAACCTTAGCAAGAGAAGGGAGATGATGGATTTGATTGAAATTTGCCTTTGAACTTGAAAACTTAAAAATGAATCTTTAAGTATACTTGGTAATTTTAAAATATAAAACTTTCCTTAGCATTGGATACTAGATACATTGCTTTGGTAAGATGCACAAGTTGAGGGGGAGCAATTTCCATCAATTAATCACACACTTGTTAAACTCTTGTTTGTACTATTTCTATCTTTGGTTGTCAAACTCAAAAAGGGGGAGATTGTTGGCCTAAGCACCTTCAATCTATCTTATTTTGAGCTTAACAACATTAATTATATGTTTAACAAAGTTTCCAAGTGTGCAAGATTGATTAAAATCAAGTTGACATGATGAAAATCTTTCGGACCTATAAATCACGCCCGGGAAACAAAAATCGCCTCCGTGATTAAACTTCGCCCCTGCGATGGAGTAAATCACGGCTGTGACTAAGTGCTCAAGAAAGTGCTAAAACTTTGTTTCTTTTTGGAACACATTCACCTCCATGATTTCTTTCATCGCCCCTACGACAAAGTGCTCTAGATTGTGCTAAAACTTCTGTTTCTAACTGAGCACATGAAATGAAGATTGCCTCCATGATGAGAAAAATCATGACCGCGATAAAGGATTTCACCTACGCGAAATGGTGACTGTGGACAGAGTGCCCGGGACACGTCTAATTGCTGCTACCTGTCGGTTGGTGTCCAATAGCAATGGTAACATACCCACTAAATGGACTTTTAGATTTTATGAAAAATGTGGAGTTTCCACCTGAATTGCTTCGGAATCACCTAGTGATTAACAAACAGGTAGATTTCTTTTCAGGAAAATCCCATTCGTCATCACACCATATAATTTCTGGGTTCGGAATGAGTCATCCATACTTAGGGCAATTTCCCATTTAATTAAGTAATGGGATCATTATTTCCTACCAGAGACAAATAATATAAAAGTGATAAATCACCCAGAAGGTAGGGTGCAATGAATGGGCGCGCTTAATATTGTTACTAATCAGATCTTAGTTCTGCACTAGGTCCACTTTATTTAACCCTGATTGATTGAGTGCAACTGGCTGTATTTGGTGAGTTTCTACTTATTTTAGTAATACTTAACCGGATGGATTATTCCCTTATTTATTTACATGCGAAACATCCACAGTTAGTTTCTAACTTATTTTTATTTTTCTTTTTATTTTT
>CANYLF011763425.1:0-11945 GCA_948193215.1 Bocquillonia castaneifolia | reverse complement strand
ACACCACCAGACAAACCTACTGTCCCTATAACACATACACTAGACCCTACCGATACAACCAAGAAAGATGGGAGAGTTTCACCCCCCCCTGAACCAGTCTAGAACAAACGTCCTCATGTGGATAAAAGATAGTCAAACTCCATACACTCGTCCCAGGCCAATGATCCAACGGTCGAGGAACACGAGTCATTTTTGCAAGTTCCATGAAGATTATGGGCATGACATGGAAGATTGCTTTGAGTTAAGAAGGGAGATTGAAAGATTAATAGAAACAGGAGCCCTAAGAAAGTTCACCACCCAAGCCAAAGAAGCACAACCGCAAAACCCACCAAAAGAGTCCCAAGCAACTGCTGATCCCAAAGGAAAGACCATCTTAGGGAAAGTGCATGTCATCAAAGGCGGAGAATCATGTTCGGCAGCAACAAAGAAAAGATCAAGAGAAGAAGTCATGAGTATAAATGCCACTAAGCACGCCAAAAAGGGATTAGACCACCCAGTCTCGGTCATCACTTTTGGCCCTGATGATGGGACGTATATCCAAGCACCTCATAATGACGCACTGGTGGTGGAAGCAATCATAGATAACTACGCCGTTAAACGTATACTTATAAATGAAAGAAGCTCCATCAATTTGATTACGTGGATGACATATAAGTAAATGAGGGGATCTCAGTTGAATATGAAGCACTGTCCTACACTGGTCTCAAGACAAAGTATCGCACCCATCCATCCCATGGGTTTGGTCGAGCTAACGGTAGAATTCGGAAGAGACCAACCATATAGCAAGGAGATCAGAGCCCTCTTCAATGTCATGGATATGCCTCTGGTGTACAATGCAATTCTCGGGCGGCCATACCTGTATGACTCAGGAGCAGTAACATCAATTCGGTACTTAACAATGAAGATTCCAACAAAGGCAGGTGTGGTGGTGGTGAAGGGAGATCAGGAGGCAGCCAAGGCATGCTATTTGACAGCCACAACAGAGGCACTCTCAATTGAAGAAATATAGGAGATCGAGGTGGAAGAACAAATTGAACCTGTAGGGGAAACAAAGACAGCAAAATTGGCAGAAGGAAAAGAAGTCAAAATCTCAACAAAGTTAGCAGATTTAGAAATGTTCATCATCAACAAGTTGAAGCGGTACACATAACTTTTTGTGAGTCTTGCTTCAGAAATAACGGGAGTTGACCCGGTGATAGCTTCTCATACCTTAAAAGTAGATCCAAACATCAAGCCGGTAGCACAGAAGAAGAGACCAATGTCGGCGGAAAAGGCAGCAGCAGAGGAGGTTGACAAATTGGAAAAAGCAGGTTTCATCAGAGAAGTAAGATACACAGAATGGCTATCTAATGTTGTCATGGTGAAGAAATCAAGTGGAAAATACAGAATGTGTGTCGACTTCACTGACCTCAATAAAGCCTGCCCAAAAGATAACTACCCCTTGCCCAACATCGACTGGCTTATCGACTTAACCGCCTGTCATGAACACATTAGCCTCATAGACATGGCCTCAGGATACCACCAGATCCCTATGAAGAAGGAAGATGAGGAGAAGACAAGCTTCATTACCCACAAGGATACCTACCGTTACAAAATGATGCGTTTCGGCCTGAAGAATGCAGGGGCAACCTACCAAAGATTAATGAATCTCATGTTCCAAGATCTCATTGGGGAGGTAGTAGAAGTATACGTAGATGATGTCATCATAAAAGGAAAGAAGAAATAAGATCACCCGGCTGATCTAGAAAAGGTGTTCCAGATCCTCGAAGGCTTTAATATGAAGATGAATCCAGGCAAGTGCACCTTCGGTGTCACAACAGGGAAATTTCTAGGGTGTATGGTGTCAAACAAAGGAATAGAAGCAAACCCGGAGAAGGTTCAAGCAATCATCAATATGCAACCTCCAAGAATGATCAAAGAGGTCTAGATTCTCAATGGAAGAATCACAGCACTGGGAAGGTTCATTTCAAGCTCAGCCAGAAGGTGCTTGCCCTTTTATCGTAGCCTCAAGAACATCAAACAATTTAAATGGGGAGATGACTGCCAACATGCATTCAAAGATCTCAAATGATTCCTAACTACACCGCCGTTAATCAGCCGACCCATCCCAGGAGACACGCTGTTCTTATACCTATTGGTCTGTAAAGAAGCAGTAGCGTCCGTACTCATTCGAGAGGAAGGATCAGAGTAAATGCCCTTCCATTACGTCAGCAAGGCGCTAAGAGATGCAGAACTTTGATACCCAATGGTAGAAAAATTAGCAGTTGCACAAGTCACCATCGCCAAAAGACTGAAGTATTATTTTCAAAGCTATCCGGTAGTGGTGAGAACTGATCTACCACTGAGGAAAGCGATGCAAAGGCCGGAGCTATCAGGAAGATTGGTGAAACGGTCAATGCAATTAGGCGATTATGGAATCCAGTATGAAGAAAGGAAAGCAATGAAGGCCCAAGTGTTGGCAGATTTTATTGTGGAAAGCATTAGAGGGGCAGAAGTGACGCCTTACAAAGCACAGCATTGGAAGCTCTGTGTTAATGGAGCAAAAAATGAGCATGGTGCAGGAATTGGTGTAATCCTGAGAGGACCAGACAAGGTTGTCATCAAATATGAAGCTCGAATCCGCTTCAAAGTCACAAACAACATAGCTGAATATGAGGCCCTGGTGGCAGGATTAGCTTTAGTAGTAGAAGTCAAGGCAGAAGACCTCAGAATAGTTAGTAATTCCTAGTTGGTGGTAAATCAAATTACAGGAGAATTTCAAGTCAAGGATGAGACCCTAAGCAAGTACCTGACCAGAGCCAAAGATTTATTATCAGCAGTGGAAAAGAAATGGGGACAATGGGCCATCCATCAAGTTGACAGGAGTGAGAATCAGGAGGCAGATTTGATCGCTAAATTCGCCTAAGTGGGAGGCCTACTGTACTGAAGTATGGAAATGAAGGAGGAATTGCAAGAGAGAAGCATTGATAGCCCCCACATTTTTTTTATCCAGGAACAAGACGACTGGATGAGCCCCATCATTGACTATCTAGACAATGGTGTTGTCTTGGAAGATCCTCAAGAGGCAAGCCGACTCATCAAGCAGGCAAGCAATTTCGCCTATTACAAAGGAGTGTGGTACAGAACATCAATATCACACCTTTGGTGCTGATGCGTAATTAGAGCGGAAGGGAATAAGATCTTAGAAGAAATTCATGAGGGAATTTATGGAGCACACCAAGGGTACAAGACTATCAAAAGAAAAAGCAGAATTGCAAGGATACTTCTGGCCAATGATGGAGGAAGATGCTAAAGAGCTGGTGAAGAAGTGTGACAAATACCAAAGACATGCCGACAAGATCCATATACCGGCAACCGAGAGGAAATCAATCAACAGCCCCTGGCCTTTCTCAACTTAGGGCATGGACATACTCGGGCCTTTTCCCAAGGCGGCAGGATATAAGAAGTTCCTATTAGTAGCAGTTGATCACTTCACCAAGTGGATTGAATCAGAAGCAGTGGCAACCATAACAGCCGCTAAGGTAGAAGACTTTTTCTTCAAAGAAGTTATAACAAGGTTCAGTCTCCCGCACACACTTATCACCGATAATGAAAAATAATTCGACAATCAAAGATTTCATGATTTTTATGAAAGAATGGAAATACAGCACAAGTTTAGATCCGTGGCAAACCTCCAGACCAATGGCATGACTGAAGTCACCAACCACAACCTCCTCACCGGCTTAAAAAAAAGGCTAGAAGAAGCAAAGGGAAACTGGGCAGAAGAACTCTATCCTGTCCTCTAGGCTGAAAGAACCATGCCAAAAAAGACCATGGGAGAGACACCATTCAGCCTAGCCTATGGAATGGAAGCAGTAGTACCAGTTGAGTTGGGAGTCCCATCTTACAGAGTAGCCAATTATGATCCCAATTCTAACGACAAGCAAATCATGATCTGTAAAGAGATGCTAACCGAAAGGAGACAAGCAGCTGCAGCAAGAGCTGAAGCTTATAGAAGGCAAGCAGCCAGGTATCATAACAAAAAAGTCAAGCCGAGAGAGTTTAAAGAAGGAGAGCTAGTACTGAAAAATGCTAAAATTGGCAGGGGTAACGCGGGTGTCGGCAAGCTCTAATGCAATTGGGAGGGTCCCTACCAAATTTCAAGAGCTATGGGAAATGACGCTTATTGGTTGGCTAACATGGAAGGCACCTCATTACCACGAGCTTGGAATGTGCAGCATCTCAAAAAATATTATCAATAGAATGTACTTTCTCCAATACTGAATCAATGAAAAGCATTATTTCAACAAATCTCTCCACTTAAGCATCTCTAACGGGAACCTTACCCGTCTCAGTGGCAATTGATTCTGAAATGGAAAATAACTTAGCCCCTAAGAGGCCCAAACCTCTCTAACGGGAACCTTACCTGTCTCAATGGCAAGTGAGTCTGAAATGGACAATAACTTAGCCCCTAAGAGACCCAAAACCTCTCTAATGGGAACCTTACCTTTCTTAATGGCAAGTGAGTCTAAAATGGACAACAACTTAGCCCCTAAGAGGCCCAAAATCTCTCTAATGGGAACCTTACCCGTCTCAATGGCAAGTGAGTCTGAAATGGACAATAACTTAGCCCCTTGGGAAACCCAAAACCTCTCTAACGGAATTATTGTTCGCCTTAAGACGAGCGAGTATGAAATGAAGAAAAAAGCTCCTACGAGATCCAAAATCTCGCTGCCTTACCCGGTTCGATAAAAGTAAGCGTAAAAATATAACATCCAAGGATCGTCTGCTATGAAGTGGGCGACAAAAGCAAAAACACTAGTCACAGCAAGTCATAAAAATAGAAGACAAAAACAAAATGGCTATTTTCAATAATATAAAAAGGACATTGAAGAAATGACAATGTATTAATATTTCTCTATGAAAATTACAATATGAGTTAGCCAACAAAATAAGCAGCTAACTGGAAAATAGATAAATACATGTAAGACCCCCATAACTAGCTGTGAAAGGACAAAATGGCCAAAATCCAACAATCCCCAATGCACAAAGCAACCACCAATGTCCAAAAGTTCTGTCGGTAACCAAAGTAGCTAAAACTTAAAAACAAAGCAGTAAAGATCCAAGGCAAAGAAGCCACTCTACCCAGAAAGAGTGAACACCATCCACAATGACAAGACAAAATAGACAACACTACAGTTGATCACATTGATGTAGCCAAAGTGCCACAAATGAAGAAAAAGTTGTAGCTAATTGTTCAAAATGATGCTATTGACACCACAAATGATCACGCTAATGGGTGGGTGGTATCAAAGGAAACAAGGGATATCTACTCAATAAATGAGCCTCAAAGAAACATGGGATATCTATCAACAAATGAGCCTTAAATTGCAAATAGGACATCAGGAGGCAGGAGCTTCTCTAGTATGGGTAGAAGGTGTAGACGGAAGAAAACGCTTACGCCAAGAAGGAAGGTGGACAGGAAATTCACCAGACTCCGAGTCCTTTTTCTTGGCAGTTTCAAGATCGACAGCTATACGATCTACAAGTCGAGCAAATTGAACATCCAAGAAGTCGGCAACAATGGCAGATTGGCCAGGATGCCTTTGTAAATAACGCCTCTTTACCTCCACCACAGCCTGAGTCAGACTCAAAACCATCATCCTCCCAAGCTCCCAGATCTTATTTCCCTACGCTTGGATGAAAGCTATGGTATCTTGAGTAGTCTCGGAATAATATTTCCTCTCAGTATTAAGGGAACTCTCAGAATGATCCAGCTCTGCTCAAGATCTCGCACCTGAATGGCTAAGGCCTTCTTCTTAGCTTCTGAGGATTCCAGGTCCTTTCTCAAGCATCGTATCTGATCATCACGACTTCTCAAAGATCATTGAGCCTCTTCCTCCTGCGCCAATAAGTCATCATATGACTTTTGGAAGCGGATATGGGACACTTTCATTTGGTTATGAAGAGAGCCCATTGTCTCGGCGTGGTCTTGATGCCCCTTCATTGAATCCAGAAGCCCGTTATTTGCAAAGTAAATGTTCATTAAATGATAACATAAACATAAATAATTAAAATTACCCAAAAGCAGGTACTCACCAGGAAGCCTTCTGAAGTAGTCATGGATGTGAAGTCCGACAGACTTCAATGGACAGACCGGGAGACTCATCTGCTCAGTAGCAGTAAGATCAAACTCGCTATCTGAGAGCTCAATGGCTCCATACGGCTGCTGATCAGCCTTACCGGGAGATTGCACACTTTTCTCCTAGTCTTTGGGAGATTGTACACTTTTTTCCCGGTCACTCCTTTTCCGGTCCTTTCCCCCTTTCTTCCTCCTCTTCATAGGCTGCTCACCAGCTTGATCTCTTCCTTTCCTTTTGCCGGTGTCGACAGGGGCACGTGAGGTAACGACGTCATCACAGGGAGGAACATAATTGTCCGTTGTCTCCTCTTCCTGTCGGACCGACTTGGCAGCATCAACTTCGCTCATCAAGTCCTTCAAGAAGTTGAAATCCATGGCATTCACTCCTATAAAAGAAAAACAGAAACAGTAGTAACAAGCAAGGTTAGCAAAAATAAAAAATAACCAAAAAACCTCACCCACAGCAACCCAAGACACCGACCTTGATCGATTAAGTTGGAGGTCAAGCCATCAAAACGACCCTCCTTACGACCCCTCAGGTATGACCTAATGAAATATTTGGCGTTCAACCTATGACCTGTGGTGGTGGCGGTGGTAGTGGCGAGTCCCTCCAATAACTTCCGTGCAAACTTCTCGTCAAGAGACGATTTGTCAGGTACAAGTGAGAGCTTTACAAAGGACGTTGAATCCATAAAGTTCCACTTCGAAGGTAGATCCTTCAAAGATGAATGTTTTACTCATAGGAAATTCAGACCAAGAGTCTTTATAGATTCTGGCAGATCCCCAATAAAAGCCAAGCGGGTTCTGGCTGTTAAAAGCACGAAAGGGGAAATCCCTAACCTCTTAGTCATGATAAAAAATGACCGGAGGTGACTGAGAGTCAGCAAACAACCGGCCCTATGAAGAATTTCAGAAAGCACACAAATCTGGAGGATGTAGTTGGGATGAAGCTAACTGATAGGAAATTTGTATGTAACACATAAATTGATGAAAATTTGGTCCAGAGGAAAGCGGAGACCACCTTCCAATTGTTCCACCGCCACAACTACCAACCCCGACTCATAAGTATTCAGGTATGGACAATGATCATTTAGAGTGAATAGCTCGAAGCCGGCACCAAAACAACACCCATGTGTTTGTAGCTCAGCCTCACTGATGCAGCTCCTATGTTGGGCAAAGGACTCTGTAGGAGGACCGACATTGATGACCATATCCTCGTCCACCACAGAAACTACCCTAAAATCAGTATCAGGCTCTCTAGAAGCCACAAGTGCTTCCCTGGAAGTCTGCAAGGGCACAGCTCCACTTACTTCACCCATCCCAACAGCCAAAGCACCACTTCCCATGCCCATGACATTTGCAACAGAAGCAACAGGCCTGACAAGCGTTAAGTCCTGAAGATTGCCGACTCTTTTAGTCAGCGAAGACTCAGGAGGACCACTACCACTGCCAGATGACCTAGAATAACCCCCAGACACACTCTCAGCCATTATAACTTACCAAATGTAGAAAATAAAAGGAACGATTAGAGGCAATGATCTCCTAGTTAAGGCGAAAGAAATCACTCTAAAATCAAAATCAAAAATTGCAAAGGTAAAGAAAAGTTACTAATGCAATGCCACTATTTACACTACTCCCATGCCCCAAAAAACCCATACCAACATTTCAGCTCCCAAAGGAGCAAGAGGGTATTATAGTAATATCGCCAACCACATTTAATGCTGTAGTGGGAGAACATACAAAAGGAAAAAACTTTACAACTAACCTAAGGATAGAATTGCGCCACTTCAAGGAAGCAAGTAAAAGGGGGCGAACAACTCAAGAGTCAGAAATGTAAAAAGAGGGAAAAAATGAATAGGTTTTATTAATTAATACATCAAAATATACATGGTTACATGAAAATTATTTCTCTTGATTCCATCTCGCAATCCTCTTACCACATTCCTGGATTACAGACAGCTTATCCACCTCTAGAAAGAAAGAAAAATCATTGCCTGGAAACTTAGCCTGACAAAGATCCTTCAGCCGCTTGCCATATAAAGATAAACTCTCGGCTATCAGCTCTCCATTATCACGGGCAAGCCTAGCCTGGTAATCTTCAGTCTCTTGGCGGAGGCGTGCAATCTCTATTTGAAATGATGAAGCTTAGGGACCTTCGACAGCAAATTGAGCCGGCCGAATACCTTCATCAAGCACTGCCACCCCTAAATCATTAACAATGGGAGCAAGACGGTGATTTGAGTCCTCCACTTCTTGTCGAGAAGCAGCTAGATGTTTCTTCAGCTCCT
This sequence comes from Bocquillonia castaneifolia, assembly GCA_948193215.1. Classification (NCBI taxonomy): domain Eukaryota; kingdom Viridiplantae; phylum Streptophyta; class Magnoliopsida; order Malpighiales; family Euphorbiaceae; genus Bocquillonia; species Bocquillonia castaneifolia. The sequence goes on along the minus strand of CANYLF011763425.1, from coordinate 3,536 downwards.
CATTTTCAGCCTGGATTTTCTCAAGGCTAGGCAAAGCAGCATTCACCGCTTGAAGCTGGTTTTGAAGTTTCAACAGCTGCCTCCTGAGCTCAATTTTCTCCCCATCCAGCACAAGGGATTTATGATAGGACCGCCGGTGATAACTATCCAACATCAAAATACCCTCCATCTCCTCCAACTTGTGGTTAATTATACCCCGACATAAAGTGTCGAACGTATAATCCTCTTGCCAATGGCTGGGACCGTGACATGGGAGATAAAGTGCATCATCTGATCGCCGACATGGTGGTCCCGATAATTACTGCCTAGCGGAAGCCGAGCAAAATCATCTTCATCCTCCCCAGTCACTTCAGGTGGCAACCGTTTCCCAGAGCTACTAGCCACTGTTGCCCTTTTCCTTTTAAGATCCGTCTGGGTAGAGAGCGCACGGCTAGCAGAAATAGCCCTAGCAGCAGCTGGTATTGTCAAAATAACAGGAGGACTAAAAGGGTTAACTGCAGTAACTCTCACAACAGCAGGGCCAGTAGTAAAAGTAGGAGGCAGACCCGTTGTTTCAGGTCGGGTAATAGAGATAGGAGGAGGCGGATCCATCTTCCTAGGACCGACAAGCAATTTCAACAACCGTTCTTTCAGAGTACTGGATGAAGGCTTGTTTGCCAAAGAAGAAGGTCGGGGTAACTCCTTTTGATTGGAAGCAAACAACCAGCTATCAAGCCAATCCAAGGAGTTGTCAGTACGCGAACATCACCAGATAAAGAACCACCGGCTGGAACTATAAACCCTCTAAAAGATTGAAATTGAGGATATTGCATCAAATCCCTTACCACGCCCAGATCAAAAGGGTCAGAAATTTTTTCACCATCACGAAGCAGGCGTGCAACACGGACCTGATCCTGATTTAAAGCATGCCGGGGCTGCCTAGAAACCTCTAATGCACTCTCCTTTCGGCGAACTAGCTCCCTCATCAACTCTTTGGCAGAACGTTTTCTCTACCGAACAATCTCTTTAATCTTGTCGTACAGCACAAGTTTATGAGGTGTAGGACTATCGGCTCGACGATCAGGGAGCGTGACTTTCCATTGCTTAGGCAGGTCATTTAAATCATCATGCTCAACGTAAGCATATTTTCCCCTCCAAGATGTCCCGATATCAGCCTCTAAACTGGCAGAAGAAAAACGCCTGGGTTTTAACAGAACAAAGGCGCTGGAACCACAATGGGTGGGATAATAATGGTGAAGAAGAAGGTCAGTAATCAGAAGCTCTTTTTGCTTCAAAAAAAGTTCCTGGAGCGCTAATAACAGACAGATAGTATTTGGATGCACTTGAGATAAAGGAACACAGAAATCTTGACAAAAAGATGAGATGATATAAGGAAGGGGAAACAGCAAGCCAGACTGAAGCTGCTCATAATAAAAAATAATCTTTGTCGGCCAAGAACTCACCAAAGCAGAAACATCACGCTTGGGACAAGACAGAATAAAGCTGTCAGGAATGTGGAAAATATGACGCCAGCTTTCCAAGTCGGCAGGAGTAGTGAGGCACTCCCAAGTATTCATTTTAAGATAGAGAGTATTCCAGTTGGGAGGATCGATATGAGCAGGACGCATAAAACAATGCACAACGCGGTTAAAACGAAGTGGTTAAACAAATTTCTCTGCCACAAAGAAAAACCAAATCTTAAGACAGATATCAAAGGTAGAAAAATGAAAACTCCCTCTCGAGTATTTAAGCATGTTGATAGGACCAAAATAACCTTGCCCAACCCTACCCAGCACTTAGAATCAACACCATTCTCGTCTTTTCATACCAATTTTAAACACCTGTCCACTCCTGCTTACATTTATCACCACACCTAAAGACATCAATGTCTACCTGAACCGTTTTCTCATTGGGGGGGGGGGGGGGGGGGGGGGGGGGGACTGGTGATAGTGTAGGCCCAATAGCCCAATAAAAGCCCAAAAGTAAACCACACTAAACACTCTCATAGCTTTGCTAAGACACCTGGCAGGTCCCCAAGGTGACACATCATACACAAGAACACTATAAATACCCAAAGATTCTATAGGTAAAGGATTCCAACTTGTAGCTCATTAATTACTACATTAAATACCTTTAACTGACTTGAGCGTCGGAGTGAGACTCGGGACACTTGTCCCGTCCGACCATTTTCCCTTTATGCAGGATTGACTCAAGAGGATCAACACAACAGCCCCTTTGGTCCTACACAAACTAATACCCTAACCGACAAGAAGACAAGCTCAACTATTAGCCCAGCCGCCTTGAACTTACCAACCTAGACCACAACCCTATTTGGTACTCCTTCCCCGCCCTCTATAAATCCCAAAGGCCAAAATATCTTTTATACTGCATGCCTTTTATTGTTCTCAAGTCCACTCCATTTTGTAGATATTAGATCAAGACATATATCTTCTTTTCTAAGCAACTAAAAGAGAAAAAAAATATTCATTTCAATGGATGTGAGATTTAAATTACAATAATTCAATTTGTCTTTGATGTATAATATAACTAATCGTTACTTTATTTACTCTCTCTCTCTCTATTACATCTAATAAAGTAATTCAAGTTATTTAAATTCCACATTATTTCAATGAATAAAAACTCAACTAAAAGATAAAAGAAATGTACTACTGCCACTCGATTATGACCTGAAATCAGGCCTTCCAACTATAATTCTGAAACGAAATCAAATCTCTCCTAATTTGATTTTCTCAATCATTATAGTGCTACACTTAGAAACAATGTATTGATTCTTTTTGGTCAACCGTCCACTGTAATATACCAACCATATTCTTCTTTTTAAATTGGTGCGTCAAAAAAACAACAATATAGATATATTTGTTTTGACGGAATAACCTCCCACTAATTCTGGTTCTAGTAGACTAGTACCACTATCAGTACAAATTATTTGTCCCCTTCTACCTTCCTTTGGAAAATATTTCACGTGTAGACCCAAAAATGCCAAACAGAAAAAAGTTAAAAAGATACTACTATTTGATTAAGACATCCATTTTTCAGATAAGTAGTGGAGAATTTGAAGTCAAAAACTTCGCCTGACTTTGCTTCTCTAAAATTCGTGTCTGAAAAAATATATATGCTGTCATTTTCAACAATGATGTGGCCTTTTGTATGTGGTGGATCGAAATCAATATTATATGTGTGAGTGAAGAGTGGACATGCAACTAATCTCACCGGCAAACATATACTCACCATTCACTTTTTTCTGGGAATTCTTATAGTACCTTGAATGTACCATACATTAGCTGGTAAGAAATTTTTTTTATATTTTATGAAAAATCCTGTTACATGTTTTTCAATAGATTTCAATATAATAAATGCACATGTGACGCATTTAAAAGAGAGACATATTTAAATGATTGTCATATTTATGTTTATGTATTTATAGTAAGTGGACACCATATTTTAAATTTTGAGATATCTCAAATTTCAATTGATGTATTTGTATAAAGTAAATGGACACTATGTGAAAAAACATCAAAATTAATTTTTAAATATAT
>CANYLF011762545.1:0-11972 GCA_948193215.1 Bocquillonia castaneifolia | reverse complement strand
ATATATAATTTTTTGAAAGTTATTATTTAATATAAAGATAGTATTGGATTTGACTAATAGATCTCACTCTTTATCTTTAAAATTGTTCTTTAAATAACAAAAATCACTTTTTAAAATACATAATACCATTGGAGATGCTCTAACAATTTTTTCTTAGTTTAAAAAGGTTTATTATTTGAACATAAGTCATGTTTAAGGGCTCAATTAAGATTTTGATAAAACATAAGGGCTAATCTGTACCTTTTCCATTCTTAAATAAAAAACATCCAGTAAAAAATAAACCGGACGGCATTCAACTGAACTTGAATCGGACATTGTTCTCTGTTATCATCCATTGTTCCATAAACCCCTTTTTCTCTTCTTCCTTGTAGCAGAAGGCCTACTGCTCACTTTGCTAACTCAAACTGAATCCAGCGAAAATGACCCAATATTGTTCATCCAAACACACCCTTTAAATTCTGATGGCTTCCCTTTCAATTCCTTCTTTCGCTCATTTCTCTCCACCATTCAGAAACCCTTCTTCACAGACTACACACAAGCTTAGAATCACTAAACTTTCTTCACAATACCAAAAATCTTTTTCCTTTTTGCATAAAGTTCGTGTCTTTGGCTTCCTTGAAGCTTCAAAATGCTACAAAAACTGCCAAGAATCGTCTCTACCACCAAAGAAGTTGCCTTTCTCAACTGGGTATTTTACTACTCCTGAAAAGAGTCTAATTCATTGCATTACAAGGCCTATAATATATGCATTGTTTTGTATCGCAATTGGGTTTTGTTCTGTTGGTTCCTTGCCAGCTTATGCAGCTGTTACTGCAGAGGTTGCAAGTGAAGTTGGTTCATTGAAAAAGAAGGAGAAACATAAACAATTGAATGAAGAAACGTATTCAAAGGGGCATGAATATTCAGATTATACTAGGATTTTGTTGGACGAGGTTTCAGTGTTGGTGAAATGCATAGAGAAGACTAGGAGGGAAAATGGGGACTTGGAAGAAGTGGGCTTGGCTTTGAAGGCTGTAAAAGCAAAGAAAGAAGGATTACAAGGGCAAATAATGGAGAGTCTATATTTGGAAGTAAGGGAATTGAAGAGAGAAAAGGAGAGTTTGGAGAAACGTGCAGATGAGATCATGGATGAGGGGATGAAGGTCAGAAGAGAGTATGAAAATTTGGGACAAAATGCTGAGAAAGAGAGAATAGAGGAGTTGAAGGAGAGTATGGAAGTGATTGAAGAGGAGTACAGTAGGGTGTGGGAAAAGGTTGGGGAGATTGAGGATGCAATTTTGAGGAGGGAGACAATAGCTATGAGTCTTAGCATTAGGGAGCTCTGCTTCATTGAAAGGGAGTGTGAGGAGTTGGTGAAGAGATTTAACCAGGAAATGAGGCGGAAGAGTACAGAAAGGTACTTAATGATGTACATGTGTTTGATACATATCCTAGAAAAGCAAGGATTGATGTCATATCAATTGATTAGTTTAAGTTGCCTTTTAACTTTATTATATGACAAAGTTCAATTATTTTTGCTTAATGTGCTGGTTTTAAAATACAATACGAGTGCGGGGATCAGGAGGTGGAAAAATGAGCAGCCAAAAGATAGTTTACTGATTGACTGCTGCCTAATGCAACTACCTAGAATTTGGATGAAATAGCATCCAGTTGGGAATGCAATTAGGAAGATGTTAAATGGTATAGAATGATGTGTAATATGCCTAATACGAACCATTTTACATGGATTATCATAAGGGGTAGATGAAGGACATGATATTGTGGTTTTTTTCCACGCATTGCTATGAAAGAGGAAGGCATCATGCTTGTGACCTTCGTATAACCTCCAATGATGGAAATCTTGTGACACTGGCTAGCACATGTTCTAAAATTGCAGGGTAGGAGCTCAGATGAGCATCACTGAATAACTTATGGCATTTAGTTTTATGTTCCTGTTATTGAATATTTTATTAGGCTTCTCATTATAGAGGCTTGCGTAGATTTCACGACTAGATTCCTCCTCCTCCTATGTTCTTCCTCTTTATATCCTTGAACTTGTATTTGCTTTTAACTGTGTTTCTCTCTTTGCTGCTATGTGGTGTTTGGTGCTTTGCATTATGATCATAATAAAATCATTGTATGCTGATATCCTTATAGAGCGTTATAATGTGCTTGCAGTCCTGAGAAGAGTCCTCTTACCAAACTTTCCAAATATGAAATTCAGAAAGACCTGGAAACTGCACAAAGAAAATTGTTGGAGCAAATGGTTCTGCCTAATGTTGTGGAAGCTGAAGGACTTGGACCTCTATTTGATCAAGATCTGGTGGATTTTTCCATGCGTATAAAACAGGGCCTTAGAGATTCAAGGAAGCTGCAAAAGGATATGGAGGAACATGTCAGAAAGAAGATGAAAAAGTTTGGTGATGAAAAGCGTTTGGTTGTAATGACACCAGCAGATGAGGTTGTGAAGGGCTTCCCAGAAGTTGAGTTGAAGTGGATGTTTGGAGATAAGGAGGTTGTGATGCCGAAAGCTGTTCGCTTGCATTTACTCCATGGTTGGAAGAAATGGCGAGAAGAAGCAAAGGCAAACCTAAAAAGAAATCTACTGGAAGATGTTGATTTTCGTAAACAGTATATAGCCCAAATACAGGTTGGTTGCTTTTCCATTAACCAAGCAATAGGCAATATATGGAGGTAGCATATCAGTTTATTAACAGGATTTTATCTCCTTTCTTTGTAAAGTACATGGGACATTACATTGCTTGGGGAGCAAATACTCTTTATCGCCATTTCTAAAGTTTTCGCTTTAGGAGAAGGCTTTAGAGCCTGTAATTTGTAGTGGCATATTGACCTGATTTTCCAGAGCTTTGTGTATGATGACATGAAATTTTAGTCTATAGACACAGACTGTTCTTTTTTTTTTTTTGACAGTTCATTATTATGTATTGCTTTTAACTACCAGGATCCCTTTCTTCTTTCTCTTTCTGCCTTGATGTTAGGTCATTGTTTATGCAGTGCAAATAAACTTTTAGGTGCTTTCTTGGCATACTTTGTTTTTTATAGCGTGCGGTTTACTTTGTAAAGTATTACTGATGTATAAAAAAAAAACTTTGATCCAATGGTGAAAATTACAAAGTACAGGCAAAGTAAATGAAAAACAAAGTAATGGTAGAATCTCCCAAATTTTTATATGAGATCTTTTTGCTTATCTTTGTTTTTAGTATAGGTCAAATTTATGATCATCAGTTTCTTACCTCTCAGACCTGAAGTCACTGTTAAAGAATTTAGGATAAAGCTCTTGAGGAGGCTCTTAGGTTTATAGTTATGAATTGAATAATTTAGAAGCCAGATTCTGCCTTTTACTTGTTGTTTGGTGGCTTAATTATCTGAATGAGGTGAAAACTGCACTTTGCAAACACTCTACATTTTATGGTTTTAGTTGCATCTATTTCATGTGCTCAATTACATTTTGCTTCAAGATTTTGTAGCAATGTTAAGGTTCGTTGTTTGTTCTCAAAGTTTGATGTGTTTCCTTCTGTTAATAGAAGTTATTAACCATTTTGAAACTGTTAATTACAGGAGCGTATTCTTCTGGATCGAGATAGAGTGGTCTCAAAGACTTGGTATAATGAAGAGAAAAACAGGTGGGAGATGGACCCAATTGCTGTTCCTTATGCTGTCTCAAAGAAACTAGTGGAGCATGCTCGAATTAGGCATGATTGGGGTGCCATGTATATTGCACTGAAGGCAGATGACAAGGAATACTATGTTGACATTAAGGTTATCTTTGTTTGTCATCTCCTCGATCTCTCCTTGTGAGTCACTTTTAGCATACTTTTAATCTTAACCTTTTTGGTCCAGGAATTTGACATGCTCTATGAAGATTTTGGAGGGTTTGATGGGTTATACATGAAAATGCTTGCTCAGGGTATTCCAACTGCAGTTCATCTGATGTGGATCCCCTTTTCAGACTTGAATTTGCGTCAACAGTTTCTCTTGACATTGAGGCTGGTTCAACAATGCATAAAAGGAATATGGAAGAGTAGAATTGTTTCATATGGAAGGGATTGGATGTTAGAGAAAATTAGGAACATAAATGATGACATAATGATGGTGATTGTGTTTCCTATTGTGGAGTTCATCATTCCTTATCCGGTATTGGCAACTTGCCTTTGTGACTTTTTATTTCCAGGCAGCTTTTGTTCTCATTTGTTTTGTATGCCTAGTTTCATAACGGTTTCATAGTTGCTATTGTATCACAGTTAAGGCTACAGTTGGGGATGGCATGGCCGGAGGAAATAGAGCAAAGTGTTGGATCAACATGGTACTTGAAATGGCAATCTGAGGCAGAAATGAGTTTTAAGTCCAGGAAGAAAGATGAAATACAGTGGTTTTTTTGGTTTGTCATTAGGACTGCTTTATATGGTTATATTTTGTTACATGTTTTTCGATTTTTGAAGAGAAAAGTCCCAAGACTTCTTGGCTTTGGACCTCTACGTAGAGATCCAAACTTGCGGAAGTTACGGAGAGTGGTATGTGCTAGTTACCCTTTCGCCTTTTTATTTTTCTAAATAAATTGTTTTATAACTTGAGCTTAGTGATCCGAGTGTTGTACACGCTACTAGGTTGGACTTGTCATTTTTCAATAACAAAACTGGCAACTGATTACATGATAATAATATCCATTGATCTGAAAAAGTTCTGTTGTCAAGTAGATGATTTGCACCTTTATTTAGTGAGTTCGCTCATAACATCTTTTGATTATCAAGGTATATTCTGGTAATCATTGTGCTCTAATGAGTGTTATGTTTTTATAGCGATACTCATTGTTCATCCCTTTCGGAGTTATAACTGGCTATCTCGTTGCAAAATCCTGCATTAATTTGAAGAAAACGATATTGTTGCTAATTTTAGCTTTTGGGTCATAATGAATATAAGTAATCACACTTTCATGGATGGGATCAAAGTTGTTCTTTATTCTGGTATTGATGCCATCTGCATGCAATAAGGAGCCAAACTTTCTTGGTTTTAGCTCATTAGTCCTCATGACGTATAATGTTTGGGACAAACAATTTAAGCCTGGGTGTTAGAAACAAATTACAATGTGTAGATCCAAATCGCAAAAATACTCAGTCCTGCTAGTGAAAAATATACATTTTATGACTCTTTTATGCATCTAGTGTTTTCTTCTTCTTCTTCTTTCTTCTCTTTTGTGTAATTCGATATCTTTGATTTAGCAGTACGAGTGGATCATTTACAGATTTAGACTATCCTAGAGGTAGGTTGATTGAATATAATTATTATTGTCTTGCAGAAAGCTTATATTAGTTACAAAGTGAGGCGAATCAAGCGTAAAAAGAAGGCTGGGATTGATCCTATCAAAAGTGCTTTTGAACGAATGAAGGTTCATTTCTGTTCCTTGTTTATTTAATCATCAAATGAATTTGCTGCAGCAAATTTTAATATTCATCGATGGTTTCCAGAGGGTGAAGAATCCTCCTATACCATTGAAGGACTTTGCTAGTATTGATTCTATGAGGGAGGAAATTAATGAAGTTGTAGCCTTCCTACAAAATCCTGGAGCTTTCCAAGAAATTGGTGCTCATGCTCCTCGGGTATATTTATCCTTTTCTTTGCGCAGTATGCATTTATTTCCTTTCTTTTCTTTTTTCTTATTTTTTTGTCATTCTTGGAATTGTTCTGAATTGAACTGCTCTATGATGACTGATGAATATATATCATATTTTGCTTCGTTGCTCTAAAGTTAAAAAAGAACTTAAAACTGTAAAGTTGTTTACAATCCAAAGCCTAAGAACATGGATAATCTTTGGTCACCCAAATAATATACTTAAGTTTTTAGTGCTTGTGATAGCAAAACTGGAAAAAAATTGCTAAAGAAAGGAATAAAAGTTGCACCGGGCCATGAGCAAAAAAAAGGCTTGAAGTAGATTCCTGTTATACAAGACAACTGAACAAAGATAGTGATTCACGTGCAAAGGAACCATTAACAGTAGAATTCTGTGGTTTAAAGCTCCATCAATAAGCTGAACCTTCTCCTTCTCTTATAATTTCTAGGTTAAAAAATTGAACTAACTTGTGCTTCTCTAGTGGTTAATCCCCCACTACCTTATTTCACTGCTGTGTGATTGTTGTGTTTCTGCAAGTTGTGGGAACCATAAAGTAGTGATAAAATCACCTACGTTTCCCTTTCCTGGATTGGGTAAACCTGGACTTTTTGATGGTGAGCATTTGCTTATGATTAAGAATGCAGAGTCATATAGTATGAATGTCTATAGAATCATAATCAGATACAACTATGAGTAATGTCTGCCCTCCACTTGATTTGTACTTTTCTACCGAGTTACTTTAATTAAGATAACAAGATTATAAATTCAAATAAACTATTGTGGCAGATTTGCATGTCCTACTTCATATTACTTATTCTGTATCTGTTATTATTAATGCAAATCACTAATATGTATGGTGAAGTATAGTGGTCATAACAGCTGGTTCATTGTTCATTTTTCACTGTTCTATCTCAGGGAGTTCTCATTGTTGGAGAGAGGGGAACAGGAAAGACATCTCTAGCACTGGCTATCGCTGCACAAGCCAAGGTTCCTGTTGTCAATGTTTCAGCCCAGCAGTTAGAGGCTGGGCTATGGGTTGGTCAAAGTGCATCAAATGTTCGGGAGCTGTTTCAAACAGCTAGGGATTTGGTTGTTTCACAATCTTAACGCTCATTTCCAATTTCTTGTCTTTTAATTAGGCAATTTATCAAAAATCTATACAGATTGCACTCATTTGCATGGGTGTATTCATATATATGCTAATGGATATTTTAGAAGTAATAGTTTCAACCTCTGACCACTTGCACTGCAGTATAGTGAACAACAGTGCTGCTGGCCTGGTGGCATTTCTACTTTGATCTGTGTCTAACTGCGGAGTCAAATTACTTATGCTATTCTGAGAATTGTTGATTTAGACTGTAGGTGCTTGAATCTTTTGTTAATTACTAGAATGTTGCTTGGCTACCTAAATTTTGTGGTAGTGGATGTGATAGTGTTTATCTTTCATTCTTAAATGTGATTGATATTTTGCTGTTTAATGACATGACTTTGTTTTTAGTTTCAATCCTTAAAAGGAACAGAGAAATATTATAATGTTACTAACTTTATAATGTCATTTCTAGGCACCTGTAATAATCTTTGTAGAGGATTTTGACCTTTTTGCTGGTGTTCGTGGCAAGTTTATACACACTAAGCAGCAGGATCATGAGGCTTTTATTAATCAACTTCTAGTGGAACTTGATGGGTAATTGACGACTTCTCTCCTAGTTTAAGCGAAGTTCCATGGCGTGCTTAAGACAGTGAATATCAATTGTTAAGCAACTTCTTACATTTATATGGAACTATGTTGTTTTCCTTAAGAATGTCTTAGGAAGCAAATAGTAATGGTAATAGGTGCACGATGACTTTCTAGCCCTGAAATATATTCTTATTATTGTTTTTGGGCCAGGGACTTTCCCTACTGCATTGTTTTTCAAGCTTGGGACTAAGACTATGATTTGAGAATTATGACTTTGTTATGAGCACATATATTTTCATTGTTATTTGAAATGCATTCATTTTATATACTTCTGGAAATAACTGTTTTTATTTTTAATTTAGTTTATCTGGAGCATATTAAAGAATGTCACATCTTACAGTTTGTTGATTACCTATGGGAATCAGTGGACAAAGAATGCAATTTTGGAAAGTGAAGTTTTCCGACACGTAGAGATCCATTAGTGAAACTAAAATAATCAAATGAAGAGGACTCCATTGTCTTTGTCCAATTTCTCATATGATGTTCAGCTTAAATGTCAAAATAAAAGGGGGCTCATTGATGGTGTGGGCCATCTAATAGCTGTTCATTTTGGAAATTTAGCACTGTAGTTCTGCACTTAGGACACAAATTTCCTATCCAGCTTGTTGGCATAAATTTGCCTGAATAGATTTTTTTTTTTTGTAGGGGTTTACACATGAAAACATTTATTTGATCAACTCATCTTTCCATGAATGTTTAGTGTTTACTTTGATATTTCTACTCACTGCTTCTATATGTTTGACGTTGAATATGCTTTATGTCACATTAGTTTCTTCTCCCTCTCAACTTCTTATTACTGCTGAATTTGCACCATTTATTGGACATAGTAATTGTGTTTGGAACACCATGTAAATGGAAGTTAAATGACTTCGTCTAATTCTTCCATTTGTTTCACCTTCAAACTTCTATGATATCCTTTTAACTCAAATGATAAAATCATTGTAATCGACACATCACGATAAATCAATTTTTTTGGACCATATATGCTGTTGAATTAAATGAACTTGTAATTTAATTTGCATCACAAACTTCTTGTTATGACTTGATAGGTTTGAGAAACAAGATGGAGTCGTTTTGATGGCTACCACTAGAAATATCAAGCAAATTGATGAGGCTTTGCAGAGGCCTGGTCGGATGGATAGAGTATTTTATCTTCAACGGCCAACTCAAGTAGAAAGGGAGAAGATTTTACTGAATTCTGCAAAAGAAACCATGGATGAAAACCTAATCGATTTTTTAGACTGGAAAAAGGTACTTTCTGTTTGTTTATGTGCTCCTGTGCATCCTTTTGCTCCCATTGGCCAAGTTCTCTTCTAGAAACCAGTTTGTAAGTGAAAGCTTCCAATTTTCTTGTCCTTCTTTTGCTTTGGATTAGGGAGAGGTTTAGGTTTTGCAGCGTCATGCTATCCTCAAGTTTACTGATGATTAACCTTATTTGGTTGCTTTATTATTGTCTTTTATGCCTAGCAACTTCTCTTAATATTGACATCCTTTACTATGTTCAGGTTGCTGAGAAGACAGCTCTTTTACGCCCTATAGAATTAAAACTTGTTCCTGCTGCTTTGGAAGGTAGCGCCTTTCGGAGTAAATTTGTTGATACAGATGAACTTATGAGCTACTGCAGTTGGTTTGCGGTAAGAACTACATTTGACATAGTATTAAATCTCCAACTTAAACAATTATCCAAGTTTCTTATGATATTTTTTTGAAAAAATTCGTACACTTCTATTTAATTTCAAATAACATTCTATTTTATTTGATAATGTACGATTCATATAGGCAAGATGCTTTATCTAGTTTTCTTACAAGTTCTTCAATCCTCACATTTTATCAGTTAACCAGCTCAAATGTGCAATTACTGTTTCTTTTCATGTTCTTCTTTCTTCTATTCTTTCATAATAATGTCCTTTGATTTTTTTTTAAGAATACAATTGACTGAAATCATCATGTTTGATTGTAGACTTTCAGTGCTTTTTTCCCCAAATGGGTTCGGAGAACTAAAATTGCAAAAAAGATGAGCCGGATGCTGGTGAATCATCTGGGGCTTGAATTGACTAAAGAGGATCTGGAGAATGTAGTTGATTTAATGGAGCCATATGGTCAGATAAGCAATGGAATGGAACTTCTGAATCCCCCGCTTGATGTAAGAAGCTTTTTTTTGGTTCCCTTTTACATGGATACATTTACTATAATGTACAAGCCATTTTTTTTTTACTTTGGCTGTTGTGAAAGAACTAACAGGAGTTTGGGATGTGACAGTGGACAAGGGAGACCAAATTCCCACATGCTGTTTGGGCTGCTGGTCGTGGTCTAATTGCACTTTTATTGCCGAACTTCGATGTTGTAGATAATCTATGGCTGGAGCCATTTTCTTGGCAGGTTAGTCATGCCATATTTTTTTGTGACTGCATAAGCTCAGTTTTGATCTAAAGGGGAAGTATTTTAGAAGCTTTCAAATGGCTATAATGCTTTGTATCACCAGTGGATGGGAAATTCAAATATGCCATTACGTCATTTACATACATCCTAGATAAGAACTAAATCAATTGACAAAACTGAAGATTTCATTTCTCGAAAATCAAAATGATGAAAGACCTTGAATTTTGAAGTTTTATTTTCTTTACCTGTCAGAACTTTCAATTCTGATATGCTGAGGATGGAATTTGTGAGAACTAGAACATTCTCAAAGGATGCATTTACCAACCTAGTCTTGAAATATCTGTAAATCAAATATTCATGCTAACCAAATATTATTAATTAAAAGAGAAGCTAAATAGTGTGAAAGCTGTATCTTCCTTACTTTGATGTGGCAATCGTTGTTGTCAAATTGTTCTTGGAATTGAGAAGAAGAAAGATGGGGACTATTTTTGTCGCTTATTTTGCAGGGAATTGGATGTACAAAGATCAGTAAGGCCAGAAATGAAGTTTCCCTAAATGGGAATGTAGAATCAAGGTCATATCTTGAAAAGAAGCTTGTCTTTTGTTTTGGATCATATGTTGCATCCCAACTATTACTTCCCTTTGGTGAAGAAAACTTTCTTTCTTCTTCAGAATTGAGACAAGCTCAGGAGGTTGGTCTCACTCGATCAGTCTAATTTGTATTCGCTCTAGATTTTCACTCAAGCACTACATACCTGATTATTTCTCTCTGAATTGCAACAGATAGCTACACGGATGGTGATTCAGTATGGGTGGGGCCCTGATGACAGTCCTGCAATTTATTACAGTAAAAATGCGGTATTCCCATTCTTTTCACTACAAAATATATCAACTGAGAAAGGAATAGAAATAATTCTGCTTTGGTTCCTGCATTTTAGTTTTGTTGTTAGAGGCCTGCTTTCAGCTATAGTTAGAGCAATGTTTGTCACATGTTATTCAATCTGAGGCAGAAAACAGGCGCATACTCTATTTTCCATCTTGAAATTCATTTTTAGCCATATTTTTGCTTCTTGCATTGCCAAAATTCTTAATTCAATATGATGCCTTCTCAAACAATTTCTAAAGGATTTTTGAGTCCCCATCCTAACATTTTTTTTTGCTGGATGTTTTCCCTGCTTCAGTTTACATCATTAAGCATGGGTAACAATCACGAATATGACATGGCAGCTAAAGTTGAAGAGGTACGGTCGTGCTTGATACAGTGACTTCTTATGCATGTTAGTTGTGGACCAGCACTGATACCCAGAACTTTTTATTATGAATACTTGTATGCTTGCAGATGTATGATTTAGCATATCTTAAAGCAAAGGAAATGCTTCAGAAGAATCGTCGAGTGCTTGGAAAGATCGTTGACGAATTACTTGAATTTGAGATCTTGACCGGCAAGGTTTGGAACTGTTAGACTAAAACTGTCTGAACTCCATACTTGTTTTAGAAAGCTTATGAATTGGACTGTTTTATCATGCAATCTCCAATTTGTAAATTTCTCATTTTTTCTTTCACACATATTACTTGTTTGGGACTAAAGGTTTTGGGTCTAGTAGGCATTGCTAAGGACATACTATTGAAATAACACCATCTTGAATATGTTGACTAATGACAATAATAATTTGTTATTAGAAAATACAAATATGAATTCCAGATTGCTGATGTTAAGATCACTTATCATTTCGTTTTCAGGATTTGGAAAGAATTATACAGAATAATGGGGGTACTCGGGAGAAAGAGCCTTTTTCTCTATCCAAGGCTAATCATAGAGAGGTATGTATGTTCCAACCCTTCTTTAATCTTTCCCCTCCTATTTCTTTCTCTTTCTTGTGTTGGGAATGGTGCTTCATTTATATGCATGTCTATGTGCATGTAAGTTTAATAAATATATATATTTGGAAATCTGCAGGATTAATTATTATTTAGTTTGAAATTGGTTGCTTGTGTTTTATTTAAGCCTCACTGCTGCACCATTGATCTTTTTCAGCCAGTGTCTAGCGGCTTTCTTGATACAGGAAATGGATCAGGATCTGCTCTCTTAGGCACATCTAACTAGAATAATGGAAAGATTAACCTCAGGTATACATCAATTCTTTGAAATAATGGAAACGGGTTGTACAGGGAGTGTGTTTAGTTGAGAAGAGGTTCTATTTTTTCCTTCTCAGCTATTAGCTATCAGCCCTTCAGAGTTGGCGAAAAAA
>CANYLF011761740.1:0-14739 GCA_948193215.1 Bocquillonia castaneifolia | reverse complement strand
CGCTGCGTTTTATATCACGAATCCCAACATATTCATCATTATAAAGACACTTAACAAATACATTAGTATCACACAATGTTTTGTATCATCAAAATTACTATTGGAACCTTGAGGTCCTTGGGGCCAACAGAAATCAAGGGAGCAAACATATGAATAAATGGCTATTAATTGTGATATCCAGGTGAGAGAAATTATTTGTTATGTGCGGATATAATATGTATCCCTTGGTTATTGAGTGCTGCTTTATTGTTTTTATGTGTGATTGAGTGTTTGAATGCTATAGTAATTGATTATTGATAAATTGGTAAGAGTGAATGATATTTACGATTGGTGCTTACTATACTTGTTGAATTTCTATTGTTTGTAAATGAAATTGTAAGTTGTTGAATGGCTAGTAATTACCTCACTGAGTATTAGCTCAACCTTTCTCCTAAAAACTTAGTTTTGAAGGTATTATGAAGAGGACTATGAGGAATTAAGTAGAGCTCCATGATGCTAGACTTTCATGATCTAAGGATTTTAAGTTTGGAGTTAGACAGAATGTTGATAATGTATTAAACAATGAAGTCTTTTGCTTGATTAAGTACTTGAATAACATAATTAGATTAATTACATAATTTGAGTTCATTGTGTATATTAATACTAGGTTTAATTTTACTAATAATGTTAATTAATAGCTTTTAAAAGAGAGGGTGTTACATTCAGGCCAAGCAAAACAAAGTTGAACTAATTCTACATCGCCTTAGTTTTATTTTGTAATAATGATCTTATGTCCTTTTCTAGAGCTGATCGTTTTTTTCCCGTGATTTTAAGAATCGTTTTGACCCAACCGATTCGACTAATAAATTTGGGAATCGACTTGACCTGGACGGTTGAACTGGTAAATCCAGGAACTGACCTTGAGAACGGATCGGTCAACCCCAAAATCTGTTTTTCACCAAACCCTCTAAAATTGTTGATCCGGTTGGTTGAACCATGACACGATTAACCTCATCACGGTTTAACAATTCAAAAAGGACTTTTTATTTTTACTTTTGATATGTTAAAAATTTAAAATTATGTTCGTTTATTAAAATAATTAAAATAGATGAGTATTATTCATTTAAACTATGAAATATTTATATATTTTTTAATTTTTATTATCAAATCATTTCATTTCAAGATTTAAAAAAAACTAATTTTTTTAAGATATATATGATTGAAATATAACATATAGATCTAATTATAATTATAGTTATATTTTTTATTGTTGTATTTTTAATAATTAGCATTATTTTTTAATTAGTATTTATTTATTTATTTATATATTTAGTTGTATAATATTAATAATATCCATGTCTGTGTATTTTAGAATTACCAGTTCAACCACGGTTAAACTTCTAACCCTTGAACCTTGACTTTTTTTTAAAAAAAATATTAGCTTCAAGCAAGTAATGATCATGGAGTATTTTACTGTAAATTGAGTAGGTCTCTCTCTCAAAAATTGACATGTTGGAGAAATGATCTAATACATAAACTGACACCTAAAGTTGTACTAAAAAAACCTATTAGCCGCTTAAAGTTTTCAAGTAAGCTTTCAAACACTTGAATTTGTCTATTTAAACATTTTAAATACCTGAACTTATCTGTTTTAATCCTTTTAAACATGTGAATGGTATGTATTTGAAAAATATCTAATTAAATCCTTGTCAAATATTATATTAGATTCTTGAAAAATATCTTTTTAGTTCCTAAATTTTAAAAAAAAAATATTTTTTTACCATTCTAATTATTTTTGAAAAAAATTTAGGGACTAAAAAAATATTTACAAAGGAAGAAATATACTATTTGATAAGGGTTAATTTGGATATTTGATTCGACATCAACATATGAGTGTTTAAAAGTATTGAAATATACAAGTTGAGGTGTTTGAAAGGTTTTTTGAAAACTTTAGGTGCCAAGGAGTTTTTAAGCATAACTTTAGGTGTTCATTGATGTATCAGGCTTTGGAGAAACAGAAGTAAATGGTACATGCAATTAGGTACCATGCAAGTAGGGGTGTAAACCAGTTGAGTTAACTGTTGGAAAAATAACACTGATTAATTAATATTTTCATCCGGTGCAGTAGAAGGATAGACTGAATAAGACAGGCGGATGCACAATAAATAAAATACGAATAGACAAAATAAAAATAAACAATTTAAAATTGCACTAGAAATTTAATGTGTTTCAACCTTAATTTGACCACGTCCATGGGACAAACTCCGAAATATTTCTTCCATTAATAAAAATTAGTAGGCTTACAAGAGGGACTTCTCTATAAAACACTTAATGTATAAATCCAAAATAGTGACACTCAAGTGTTTTCCAAATACCTAAAATAACCTCAATATTTTATTACTCCCCAACTAATTTTTCCCCTACTAAAAATCACCAAAGCAATTAAATGCCTTGTCCCACTCCCACAAACTTCTTGTCGAGTGCTTGTATTGTGTCCTCTATGCACATGACCATTACTTATTCATAGGCAATATAGTTTTGGAGAGCAAGACTACTTCATGCCCACCCCAATACACTTACACACTATAAGTTTGTTTTTTTTTTTAATAATAATTAGATGCGGGCCCTTCATTATTAAGGAACCCATAACAATCTTCCCCTCCGGACTACATGAAAGGCTCCACAATTCATGCTACTTGTCGATAATATGCTAGCTTCTCCTTCGAAAGATTCTTGATCATCATGTCTAAACCATTCTTATCTATGTGAATCTTTTCAAGCTGTAATAGCTTATTCTCTAATGCATCCCTGATCCAGTGATATCTCACATCAATGTGTTTTGATCTAGAATGAAAGAAGGAATTCTTCCCATGGTGAATTACACTCTGATTGTCACAAAATAACTCATACTTCTCCTGATGAAAACCAAGTTCACTTAGGAACTTCTTCATCCACAGCAACACTTTATAGGCTTCAGTTGCTGCAATAAACTTTGCTTCGATCATTGAGAGAGCAACACACTTTTGCAGTCTTGATTGCCATGACACAGCTCCTCCTACAAAGGTAATCGGGTATCCTGATATAGACTTTCTTGAGTCTACATTGTCAGCCATATCAGTATCTGTGTAGTCCACTAACACATGTTTCCCATCTCCAAAACACAAACACATTTTGGAGGTGCCATGAAGATATCCACTTAATTGCGGCCCAATTTTCCTTTCCAAGGTTTTAAAAAGAACTGACTCACCACTCCTATTAAGTGAGTGATATTTGGCCGTGTACACACCATGAAATACATCAAACTCCCAACTATTGAATCATATGGAACTTTATCGATCTCATCCTCTGGAGAAGGGCATTGCCTAGTACTCAGTTTAAAGTAATTAGCAAGAGGATAATTAACCGCTTTAGCCTCGTCTATGTTGAACCTTTGAAGTACCTTCTCAATGTACTTCTCTTGTGACAACCACAATTTCCTGGCACCCCTGTCTCTAGCTATTTTCATGCCAAGAGCAAGAATTTGTCTTGCTGGCCCCAAGTCTTTCATATCGAAAGAGTTGCTTAACTGCTTCTTCAAGTTGTTGATTCTAAAAATATTCTAGCCAACAATCAACATGTCATCCACATAGAGCAAAAGAACAATGAAATCAGTATCAGAGAATTTTTGTACAAACACACAATGGTTTGAAGTAGTTTTCTTGTAGCATTGCTCCCCCGTCACATACAAATATTTCTTTTACCATTGTTTCAATGCATGGTTCAAGCCATATGGGCTTTTCTTAAGCTTATAGACATAGTTCTCTTTCCCCTTTACTTTGAAACACTCTGGCTGCTCTGTGTATATCTCTTCATCCAAGTCACCATGAAGAGAGGCAATCTTCACATTCGTTTGTTCGATCTCTAGGTTGAGTCTTACCGCTAACTTTAGCAATATTCTGATGAATGTCATCTTCACCACCGGTGAGAAAATCTCATCAAAGTCAATCCCTTCCTTTGGTGAACCCCTTAACTACTAATCTGGCTTTGAATTATGGCTAGTTGGGGACTGTGTTCTTCATGTTTGATCCTGAACACTTACTTGTTCTTCAAAGCCCTCTTGCCTTTTGGTAACTTCACATGTTCAAAGTTTTGTTCTCATGCAAGGAACTCATATCATCTTACGTGGCTTGAATCTACTTTTTACAGTGTTCTTCAGGATATCTTGTAGAACGTTGTCTCACTTTTTTAGATCTCCTTAGAATTGGAGAACTCACTGGAGCTGATGGTTAATCATGAACACTGTCATCATTACAATCATCTGATGACATCTTAAAGGGAGCAATTGGAACACCTGCCTTATGTTGATCATTAAGAGCTTCATCTGTTCTTATCCAAATTAATAAGAATCAACTTAACAATAACAATTTTAGCTCACAACTCATGACGATAATACACCAAACTTCTTTCTCTTTCTGGGTTGGAAGAATGGCAAACTACGACATTTTCTCAAAATCTATTCAACGACGTCGTTTTGAAAGTTTCTTCAAGCTAGAAGATGACCCATACAACTGGGCTCATCTCACCTGCGTCTTTACCAAATTCTCTTCTTCCCTAATCTCCTCCATACTGGTGTTCTTCATAAACTCTCCGACTTTGGTCTCGAAGGCAAACTCAGTTTTGACGATAACTACCATAAGTCATCGTCATCATCATCATCCACCAAAATCACACCTTGTCTGTGCCAACACCAATATTTTGAAAATAGTGTTCGCTCTTGGTCTTTATTCGGTGACTTGTATTATGACACTGTTTACACATTTGAATCTCATCATCATTGTCATCCATTCTCATCCAAACAAACAAGCATCAACCAAACAATAACAATTTCAACTCACAACTATATTACATCTCTAATTTTTTTGAGGGAACATTACATCTCTGATTTAATTCTTGATTCATAGATCAAATTCTTAATTCATTTTATTAAACCAAGATTCAAAATTTTTGTTCTTTCTTCTTATCCAGCCTTCGCATATGAATCACATCACCAAAAAAATTCAACCAAAGGAAAAGAATTACGAAAAAAATTAACTCACTAAACAACACATAGCTATTCATTAAAACACTAACTTTAATAATAATAATAATAATTTCTAGTGACACAAAACTGAGTCGAAGTAATAGATCTAGATCTTTTTTTTTTTTGAAGCTCCTCAAAGCTCTAAGGTATTGTTGGATTGTTGTTACTACAAAGATGGATGCGACGGTTTCATCAGTTGTAAAAGGTAGAAAAATTTAAACCTTGTTTGTGGCATGTGTGAGGAGAAGCACTCAGCACACTTGGCATATTAGTAAGGCCCATTTATTTAGGTGGTGTAAATTCGAAAGCTATGTAATAAGTATGTCTTTAATAGTTATTGTCTTTCAACGTTGATATTCGTTAGTAAGGGGCTCATATGCACTTGTTCAAGTTGATTTTCAAGCTTTTTGAGAAAAAAAAAAGGTTTAAGGGTATATATGCTCCTATATAAACATTAGGGGCTAAATGCACCTTTAACACTAGGGTTGTAATTGAGTCGAGCGGAGCTAAGCTTTGAGATGTTCGGGCTTGGTTCATTTACTAAACGAGCTCGAGCTCGAGCTCAAGTTTTAAGCTCGTTTAGTAAACGAGCCGAGCACCACTGTGTTCACGTAGTATTCACGAGCCTAACCGAATTTTTTTATCGAGCGTGATTTTTATTTTATAAATATTAATTTAAAATATTTTTATTATACAAATTATTCTTAAAAAATGATATCCATAATTTAATCTATATAAATTATAATTTAATATGAAATTTATGATTATAAATATAACAATGACTATTTTAATAATAAAAATATTTATAATTTATATATTTACAGATAAATTTATTTTTACTTATAAAATTGATATATAACTTATAAATATTATTGATTTAGTTTCAATAATTTATTTATTAGTGTAAATACATACATATGTTAAATGAACACTTAACGAGCTTGTTCATGAGCTTTTAAATGAACGAACTCATGAACACCTAATCGAGTTGTTCACGAACGTAAACGAGCCGAGCACCTTAATATTCAAGATCGACTCGTTTAACTAAACGAATAGAAGATTGAGTTCGAGTTCGGTTCATTTAACTCACAGACGAGCTCTAGTCGAGCTCATTACCTAGTAGAATACAGAATTGCTCATAAGCAGCTCGGTTCATTTACAGCCCTATTTGACACTTTTTTTGAGAAAGTTTAACACTGTATTTATCCCTGAATATTAAAGCACTTTTAGTTAAGCCTTGCTTAGTTGGGGGTAACTTTGCTAGGGAAGTTAGACTTCCCGAAAAGTGGGCAATTTAACTTTGCTTAGTTTGTTTTTGTAATACTACTTCCCAAGAAGTTAAGAGCTTGACTTCCTTTTGAATATGGAAGTAAGTTCTTTCGTAAACTCTTGATAAGTGCAACTTCTTGAGTTGCTTAAGATTTACTTCCTATTTTATCTTTTGTATAATATAAAAGGTAATGTATATTAAAAGACATTTATGTCATTAGATTTTATAAAATAATCTTTATTTAACAAATAAATTTATACTTTCCAAGAAGTTTTAAGTAAACCAAACACTTAAAATTTAACTTTCTAGTAAGTTAACTTCCTAGGAGGTGTACTTCCTTGAAAGTTCGACCTATGAAACCAAGCAAGGCCTTAATCCATTCCTACAGAGCACTTGCAAACACAAAAATCCAACTCGGCAGCTTTTGGGTTTGGGCTGCAATGTTAGATCCAATACCGAAAACATTAAAATTGGGATAAGTTGGTTTGTTTCTTGGCTTTGGTTACAACACTCCTTAAGAGGCAAACTCAGAGCAAGTGTTCAAAGTTTGGGAAGCGAAGCGAGTATGAGATTTGAATAAAGAAGAAGGGTAATATTAAACTTTGTTTGTTGAATCGCGAAGGGTGAAATGGGGAATTGGAGAAATCGTCGTAGATTCTTCTACCACCAATATAAGGACCCAGCTTCATCCTACTACAACCATCATCAACCCCCTCCTCCTTTTCCTGGTTGGTTTCTTCTGTTTTGCTTTGCTTTTAATTTCAATTCTGTTTCACTGAAGTTTTTTTTCCCTTTTTTTTATTTATTTTTCTTTGATTTTGGTTTGGGTCTTTTTATCCCATTGAATTGAATAGAGGAGGGTGTAATACTTTCTTTCAAAGTGAAAGAGATCTCTTCTTTATTGCCTGTTTTGGCTTTCTAAGTGGAAAAATATTAAGTAGTTGGATCACCCCTGTTTGTATTGTATGTAACTGTGAGTGCAACCATATCACCGTTAGGAGTTTGGTTTTCTCAAATTGTTCTTGTTAAGCAGTGTAATATTAAACTGGCTTGTCTCTTGAATGGGAAGTTGCTTAATCCAAAATGGATGCTGTCTGCTGCTTATCTTTTAACTGATTATACTTAGAACATTTTATCTGATTTGTTACTGTTTTTGTGTCTAAACAATGCATTGCTAAAAATGGGAGTGAAGATTTCAATCCCAATTGCTATGAGAATGGCAGGTATTAGTTTATAGTGAATTGCTTTAAATAACCTCTAGATCAGGTAATCATTTACAACATACAACCCTTTCACGATTTTGATTTAGATGTCAGGTCTCATAAAATTTTTTTGCTAAAATTTTTAGTATCAATTCTTGTCGAATAGCTGTGCACAAATATAGTAAGCTAAATAAATCTTAAGAAACCCACTATTAGTTGTTGTGTTACACTTATAATCCCTCAATTAGTATTGTAAATTCATAACCTTGGGAAAAAAGAGCAGTCTTTGCCGTTTGTTTAGTCATTCTCCAGGTGTGGCTTCTTCATTTAAATTAGAAAGATCTTAGTCTTACTTTCCAAGAATGTCACTATTGGAATGAGTCTTTGTTTTCATTTTTGTTTTTCACCTTATGTATGAATGAGAAAAAATGTATAATGTCTTTTAGACTTGTATGTTTTCAATTTTGCAAAGTAAAGGGAATGGGTGGTTCTTTGAGGACTATACCTTTTTCCAACTTTTAGATGATCTTTCAGCTTCTTAATGCCATCTTGGATCATAGGCTTTGAATTCTAGCTTGTTTTGAGTTTCCCATTTATTCCTTCTACGTAAAGTAAAGTTCAACACAATGTTATTTGGTATTTTATGAAAGCTTTTCCCTTTAAATGAATAAAAAGGATAGGCAAGTCCTTCTTGGTTCTGAACCCTTGGGTAATTCTGATGAAAAGAATTCTGAATCCTTGGCTTCTCTATATGAAATCTTCTAGAGCCTTATTGCATAATTAAAACAGCAAGCTCAATGGTTATATTGTTTGTTTGCGTGGTATTTTTTTTATTTACTTGTTTATGATTAGTCTTGCAAACTTTCTTTGTTTCTGTTGTGTGTGATCTATGGCTCTTTTCCATCCCTTCTTTCTAAATCCTTTCCTCTTCATGACATCAAGAATTATAAGTTTGGATGGGTCTCTAAACTGATTTCCTTATTTTTTTTATAGCATTTTCTCAAGATGGTGTGCCTATGTGGGAGAAGAAGTTCTGTTCATTGATAGGATCAGTACCATGGCAGAAGATTGTAAATGCTAAGAAATTTATATACTGCCATGATAATGTAATCAAATGGGATGATTCTGCTGGTGAAGACGCGTTTGAAAATGCAAAAAAACGCTTTTGGGCAGAGATCAATTGTCTTCCTTGTGAAAGATCTCTGCCAGATCCAGATATGTATGTTGATGAAATAAACTGGCACCCTGATATTGATCCTGAATTGGTAAAGGAGTTAGAGCGAGCATTTTTTACTCCTGAAGAGGTAGAAAATGATGGCAATATAGAGCATAAAAGCAGAAAGAATAGGAGTTTAGTGTCTGCCCCTTCAGAAGGATGGAACGGGAATGCAGACGAAGTCAGAAATCCCTGGGAATGTGACAATAAGATGGGAAGTGGTTTAACTTTGAAAGATAAAGTGCAGGACTGGAACCAGCGGCAAATTAGTACTGACAATTCTAGTAATGTAAATAATGGTGGTGATCAATTGCAGGGATGGAACCAAAATGTAACTCATGTCAATCAATTGAAGGATTATGACAACAGCAATTCAAATAATGGTGATAACCCCTGGAATCAAAGCTGTCATCAGGGAAATGCTGTGAAGGGCAATGCATGGGGAGGTAGTACTGATAAATTACGTGGATGGAACCACAGTGAAAACCAGGTCAGTCATTCAAACGAATGGGAAAGTAGTCGGAATTCTTGGGAACACGCCAATCAGGGCATTGGCCTTGTGAAGGACACAGCGTGGGGCAACTCTGATCATATTTCTTGGGGCACTAATAAGCAGGAGCTGGGGAAATATCGTAATGGTGATGGTGGTAATAATCGGCAAAGTAGCCGCAGTCGATACACAAAAGATAAGCGATGGGGATGTAGTGTGGGGAATGAACAGGGTTGGAAATCCTGGGACAGTCCTTTTAGAGATCCAAAAACTTTAGAATTTAGACAACCAGGCGATGGTTGGCAAACCTGGGACCAGAAAGATGATAGTGGACGAAAGAGAGAAGGTAGTCATCATTATGTTACAGGTAACAAACATACAAGGTTTCAAGGGAAGGATTCTCAGGCAGGCCATCGTCACTGGAATGGTGGAGCAAACAAGAAGAGGAATAGTTATAGTTTTGCTTATGAGTAGCCAATATTGTAGAAGAACAGGTAATTTGTTCTGGCCTCTGGGGAAGTAGATGCTTTGTTTTTTTTTTTTTTGGGCAATACTTCATGACAGCAGCAAATGAAGCAAACCTTTGATGATTTAGTTTGACAGCCTTTTTGTACGATTCATACAAGACCAGAACAAATAAGAACAAACAAAGGCTACAAGTAGATTTTGGATATTTTTTGTTTGTATTATGTAACAAAAGTTTACATGTCACCATGCAGTATTAATGCAATTTATTTGTCTAACATAATCACTCTGATTTTTTTTTTTTTTCACAATGGAATATTATATTCATTGTACAAGGGAGCACGTACCGTACCATACCATACTTGGTCTCAAAATAAAATAATAGGCATTTTTGAATAAGTATATTAATTAACAATTCAATATACAATTATTATTTTTCCCAAAATGTTACAGCTATTTCTGATTAGAATATCAGATAATTTAAGAAGTCTGCAGTCAGCACAGATCGAAGACTATTTAGCAGATGATCAAAATAATTTGTGAAACGACGACGTATCAGCAACACTTTTTCTTACATGACAACACTTCATTCAGATGGATTGCAAGTGCAAACCCAAAAAATGCCACCTCAATCACTGCCACCACCAAAACCTCATAAACCCTACTTCTTCTACGGCCACCGCAAACCCTCCCATAACCGCCCAATCGTCCGTGGCGGTCTCTTCTCCAACCGCATAACCATTAAACCGACAAAACCCACTTCAGATTTCGCCCCATTCGACCTCCAAAAATGGGACCCACAACACCCATCTCCCTCAAAGTCCCCCCCTTTATCCCAAAACAACTCCCTTTCTACTCTTTCGCAACGCCTCTCCCCTATTTCCCGCTTTATCTGCGACGCTTTCCGTAAAAATAACTACCACTGGGGTCCACCTGTCGTTACCGAACTACGCAAGCTCCGCCGTGTGACGCCTGACCTCGTTGCCGAAGTTCTCAAATTCGAAAATAACCCTCATTTGGCCTCCAAATTCTTCCATTGGGCTGGTAAGCAAAAAGGGTACAAGCATACCTTCGCTTCTTATAATGCTTTTGCTTATTGCTTGAATAGAAGTAGCTTGTTTCGTGCTGCTGATCAGTTACCTGAGTTAATGGATTCCCAAGGGAAGCCACCTTCTGAGAAACAGTTTGAAATTTTGATTCGAATGCACTCTGATGCCAATAGAGGCCTTAGAGTTTATTATGTTTATCAAAAGATGCAGAAATTTGGTGTCAAACCTCGTGGTTTCTTGTACAATAGAATTATGGATGCTTTAATTAAAACCGATCATTTAGATTTGGCATTGTCAGTTTATGAAGATTTTAAGAGTAATGGCTTGCTGGAAGATAGTGTTACTTATATGATTCTCATAAAAGGGTTGTGTAAGGCTGGTAGGATTGAGGAAATGATGCAAGTACTTGGAAGAATGAGGGCGAAGTTGTGTACGCCTGATGTTTTTGCGTATACAGCAATGGTTAGGGTGTTGATTGGGGAAGGCAATTTGGATGGATGTTTACTTGTTTGGGAGGAGATGAAGAGAGACAAGGTGGATCCTGATGTGATGGCTTATGTCACTTTAATTACAGGGTTGTGCAAAGGTGGGAACGCAGTGAAGGGGTATCACTTCTTTAAGGAAATGAAGGAGAAAAAATTTTTGATTGATAGAGCAATTTATGGTGTGTTGATTGAAGCATTTGTGAAAGATGGAAAGGTTGGTTCAGCTTGTGATTTGTTGAGAGATTTGGTAGAATCTGGGTATAGAGCTGATTTGGGGATCTACAACTCACTGATTGAAGGTCTGTGCAATGTTAAGCGGGTTGATAAGGCTCATAAGCTTTTTCAGGTTATGGCACAAGAGGGTCTTGAGCCGGACTTCAAGACGGTGAATCCCATGTTGGTGTCTTATGCAGAGATGAAAAGGATGGAGGATTTTTGCAAGCTGCTTGTTCAGATGGAAAGGTTGGGGTTTTCTGTTATGGATGATATTTCCAAATTCTTTTCTTTTCTGGTTGGGGAGGAGAAAATTACTATGGCCTTAGAAGTGTTTGAGGACTTGAAATCGAAAAGTTATTTAAGCATTTCAGTTTATAATGTTCTTATGGAAGCACTCCTCAAGATTGGGGAGGTGACGAAGGCATTATCTCTATTCAGTGAAATGAAGGATTTAAATATTGAACCTGACGCAAACACTTATGGCATTGCAATTATATGTTTTGTTGAAGATGGAAATATACAAGAGGCCTGTGTGTACCATAATAAAATAATTGAGATGTCTTCCATCCCATCTGTTGCTGCCTATTGTTCGCTCACTAAAGGGCTTTGTGAAATTGGAGAGATTGATGAAGCCATGTTGCTTGTTCGTGATTGCTTAGGCAATGTTACAAGTGGGCCCATGGAGTTCAAATACAGTCTTAGAATTCTTCATGAATGTAGATTAGGTGATGCTGGAAAGGTGATCGAAGTATTGAATGAGATGATGCAGGAGGGCTGTCCTCCAGATGGGGTTATATTTTCATCTATTATTTCTGGGATGTGTAAGCATGGGACATTGGAAGAGGCAAGAAAGGTTTTCACAAATTTGAGAGAGCGTAAATTTCTGACAGAAGCAAGGACGATTTTTTATGATGAAATATTGATTGAGCACATGAAGAAGAAGACTGCAGACTTGGTTGTGTCAGGGTTGAAGTTTTTCGGTCTGGAATCTAAATTGAAAGCAAAGGGATGCACACTTCTCTCAAGTTGAATAGGTAATTTATTTCTATTATTTGCTATGATCTCAATACAAAATCTACTTATGAATGTTGTACATATACCACATTCAAAGTATCTATATTTGTATTAATGGATTGTTTATTTTTGCTGTTGCAGGATGCTATAAAAAATTGTATGCATGCGAAAGGATTGATCAGCCTGACTCATTGGGTTGGTGGATCTGGAGTAGTACTCTTTCTTGGATCTGCGTTTATCTTGTAACACCATTCAAATAGGCAAATGAAGTTACTCTTGTTTGCTTTATGTGCATCCCTGGGTGGTAAGATACTGAAATCTGTGAAACTCCTTTGTTTTCTTTCCTTGTGTGCATGACCGAAGTTTTCTTTGTTTTTTATGGGGAAATGGGGAATAATGAAAGTGAATAAATGACAATTGCTTTTGATTTGGATTCTATTAATTGAATTTTAGTTATAAGCCAGATTTTTATTCCTGATTCTTGCAGGATTATTAAGAATGATATCTTTGTTACATCAGCTAATGGGTTAATGCTCGAAGCAAGCCTGTGTATTGTTTACTGTTCATTAACTGTGAGAAGGTTTGATTTGTATCATCCTGGTTGTTATACCATCCAGAAGTTAATATATCGACCAATGAATGGGGTTATATCTGCTATTTTAAAAGGTTTTCAGTGATATATTTGAGGAATATGACTAAATGAATATCAAACTTCCAAGCGGTGCATTCTGGATTTTAGCAAATGATTGCTCGGGGAACTTTGTTCCATGATTGCTGAACTGAGTAAGCATAGCAGCAATTAGCAGTACTCTGGCTTGAATGATGTCCTTTCCGTTGCGTTTGTTCTCCCAATCAAAGCTGTATTGTAACTTACAAGTCTTATATCATATAAATTTCTATATAGCAGTGGCTCTAGAAGAAATACTATGTTATTTTATGCAACTTTTTTTTTTTTTCCTTTTTGAGTTGCTGTATTATTTGATGTAATTGAAGTACACAGATAGAAAAATAAATGATTACTTCTGATTCTTTTTGTCCATGTGATTACAGCATTCTCTTGCATGATCATTGATCAGCCATTTATATTATTCACAATATTAAGATCCATTAAAAGAGAAACTTGATATACTAGAGCAACAGATTTGCAATGAGAGGCTCATTGGAATTACAGAGGACAAGTGTGATCGGTAGGTATTCTGTACAATGAAGCTTACATCTATCTGACTTGGCTGCTTATGCAGATAGAAATGAAATCAAATGATATGATGAGGTCTAGACCTCACGTTTTGGCCGGTTGCGAGTCCTGGTGCCTTGAAGCACAGGCTGCCGGACTTCATCCTCTAAAGGAATGTCTGTATCATCACCATCATCATCCTCTTCATCTGCCTCCCTGATTGCCTGATTTATAGCAAGCTGCTCCACCAAAAACCAGAAAAAAAAAGTCAAGAATCTAACACTGATAATTTTAAGCATGCATTTGAGAACGGGATATTGAAGAACAAACTGTACTGTTCTTCTGCGAGTACTTTTATCAAGCACCTAGTGGGCATCAAAATAGTTTTCAAACAAGCATAGTTTTTACGAAACACCATTCCTAACGAAGCTAAACCAAGACCAACCCACTTACAAATCACCCAAACGAACAAAACCCAGAATCCATATTCACTAGATTAGACCAAAGCACCCACTCACTTGATAAAAAAAATTCAAAGAAAAAAGCAACAAAAGCAAACACCCCACCTCCTCAAGATAGTCTCTGTCAAGTTTATCAGCAATTCTAATAGAGGTGAAGATGGTACCAATGAGCATGGAAAGAGGGAAAACGAATGCAAACACATAGCTAGAGGTGCTGGGCCCTGCACGTGTTATCACCCTCAAACCTCTCTTAGTTTTACCGTCTCCGGCGAAGCAAATTGCCCTTGAGGTCGCCACGTGCAGAGGCTTGAAGGTCGCACGTGCGGCTGTTGTGTGGATATGGAGAGGGGAGTGGGTAAGAAGAGAAGCTGAGTTGGAGACCAGGACACTCGTCATCGTTTCTTTTTGGAGGGAACCTTCTTGGCGTTGATTACGTTTGATGTTTTTATCAAGGCCAGCGGTGAAAATTTTTTTTGGACAAATGACCCCTAAACTTGTAACAAATGATTAAATTATAGTTATTTTAAAAATTAAGTAGGGCCTTAAGTATCAATTTAATATATTAACTTGCAGTTGATGGTCAATTTATCCTAAAATTAACTTTATGGTTAATTAACTCATGAAATTGTTAATTTTGATTAATTTTCTTTAATCATAAA
>CANYLF011761524.1:0-21972 GCA_948193215.1 Bocquillonia castaneifolia | reverse complement strand
AAAGGACCAGCAAAGAGACGAGGACAAAACTTTTGAGTTGCATCTTGCATGTGTTCTGCTTCTTACTTTCTGATTTTGTGCATCAATTACATACGTAACCTCATGTAGAATAGTTGACCGACTACAAAACAAGGTCTCTTTCAATTCAGTGCCACAAGGACGCAGACCAATCACAATTCCTACCTTATATATGTTTTCCGTTTTTTATTATTTAGTTATTTAATTTTTTTTTTAAAGACCATACACGCGTGATTGTTTAAAATAGGGTAGCACGGTTCAGGAAATCTGAGGATTAGAAAATGTTCAGACCCGAATCAAAAGTCGAAGATTTAAAAAATGTGTGTGTGTATATATTATCTAATAATGTGTGTGTGTATATATTATCTAATAATGTGTGTGTGTATATATATATTATTTGTAAAATGATTTTAAAACATTATAATTTTTTTTTTTGTAATCAACCAAAAGAACTATATTTCTTACTATAAAAGAAACAAAATTAAACTCAAATGGATTGCCTTGAACAGTCCCTCATCTCTAGCTATGCTTTCATTGAACCTATTTATAAGAGGACTATATTTTGTGTTTTTAGTTCTGTACAAAATAGTATTGCAAACTATTTGTATGATTAGATTAGCATGAGGAACCTTTCCTTGAAATAAACTTATGTTCCTAGCCATCCAAATATAGTAGACCACATGCTGACAGCAGAAGTTTTCTAAGATTAGCAATCCTACTTTTGCCTTTAACCCTATGCTTGAACCATTGCAGTAATTAGTACCAAGAAATGATACGAGTAGGGATACATCCTTCAACAGCAAAGGCCTGCCAGACTCTGTTACTCACAGTGCAACTGAACAAGCAGTGTTCTAAAGTCTCTTTCTCATGTTTACAAAGCCCACATAATTCATCATTAGTGATATGCCATCTAAAGAGCTTGTCTTTGGTCTTTAATCTCCGATGTAGAGCAATCCAAAGTATAAAACTACACCTGGGTATCAAACCTTTAAACCAAAAAAGTGAGGTCCATTCTAACCTTGGAACATGTTATTGCAGACAATTCCAGGCCAATTTGATAGAAAATTCTTTATGACCATTCCAGATAATTTTATCCTATGCATCTGTCAGTCTAACAGATCTCACCATATCCCAAAGCTGAGCCATATCAATATTTACTACATTAGGCAATCTCCAGTTTCCATTTCTCTAGAAATCAGCAACCTTTGCTGTTTTTGAAATACCAGTACACTCTGACATTGCTGGTAGTCTATCAACTATAGATTGTCTAAACAACCAAGGATCATGTAGAAAAGAGAATTTCTTACCATCACCAATATGATAATGAAAGAAAGCCTTCACCCTATTCTTGATGCGTAGAAGCCCTCTCCAAATCCAACTACTTGATGTAGAAGGATTGATCTGCCAGAAACTCTTCTTTTTTAATTTATTCTGATGAATCCATTAACACCAAAGAGTGTTTTCATCTTGCAGCAGTTTCCACAAGATCTTGGTGATTGTAGCTTTGTTCCATGTATGAACACCCTTGATGCTAAGACCACCTACATACTTAGGAAGACATACAGAATGCCAAGTCACCAAACTCTTTGAGAACTCACTTGTAGAGCCAGACCACAAGAAATTCCTACAAACTTTCTCTACAACTCCAGTAATAGACTTAGGTAACAATGCTACCATAGCCCAATAAGCATGGAAGATAAGCAAAATTGCTTGGATTAACTGCGGCCTATCAGCGTATGAAAAAGATCTATTATTCCATTATGAAATCCTACCTTGAACCTTTCTTAATAAAGGTTGACAATCTGCTGTAGTCAATCTTTTAGTAACAAAAAGGAATTCCCAAATATTTAACTAGCAAAACACCTTCTTGGAATTAAGATAGAGCCAAAATCCTTCTTTTCACATTATTATCAACACCAGCAAAATAAATCTGACTCTTAGCAGCATTCACAAATAAACCAAAGACATTTTTAAAATTATCTAGCACATCATGTAACATAACAATGGACTTATAATCACCACCACAGAATAATAAAAGGTCATCAGCAAAGATAAGGTGTGAGAAATGTAAAGACTTACAACTTAGATGAAATTTAAATTCAGAATTCAGGTTCCTGCTCAAACTCCTAGTATGGTATTCTATGCAAATGACAAAAAGGAGGGGATACATTGGATCTCCTTATCTTAAACCCCTCTTTGCTGGAAACAAATGACCTAGAGTACCTTTCCAAGCTATAGAGAAAGTTGTCATTTTGATGCAAGTCATTATAAGATGAATAAACTGTGAAGGAAACTGCAAGGCAATCAACAACTCTTCAATAAAGTCCCAATGAACTGAATCATAGGCCTTTTAAAGATCCACCTTTATAGTACATCTAGCAGCTACATTTTGAATATGATAGTTATGCACCAACTCATATGCCCGAGTTATATTATCCCCAATACTTCTCCCTGTAATAAATGCTGATTGGTTGACAACAATTATTCATTAAAGAATAGCTCTAAGTCTGCCCGTAATAATCTTTGTCATTATCTTATAAATCACTCCACAACAAGCTATTGGCATGAAGTCTGAAAACTTCTCAGCATTCTAGACTTTGGGAATAACTATGATTGAAGTAATGTTGAGCAGCTTCAAAAGTTTCCCAGTACTAAAGAAATTCTGCACAGTTGCCAGTAACTCTTTTTTAATAATCTCCCAACTAACTCTGAAGAAGTATGCATTAAATCCGTCAATACCGGGTGCCTTATCAACTCCAATAGACTATAGAGCTGATTTGAGTTCTTCTTCATTAACTGGTCTAACCAACATAGCTTTCTCATCATCATTTAGGCACTGACCTTGCTCAATAACTGCCAAATCAATGTGACTGGTTCGAGCAACTGCTATTCCTATAATGCCTTTAAAATAATTAGTAAAGGCCTCATGGATCTCAATATCAATTGAAAAAATCCGCCCTGTGTTGCCTAGTAACTGAGTAATAACACTCTGTATTCTCTTCTTCTTTATCATGTTGAAGAAGAATCTGGAGTTTAAATCTCCCAACTAAATCCAATGTACCATTTCTTTTTATCTAAGGAAACTCTCCTCCAAACTCTACAAAGGCCTTAGATGAAGGACCATTGCTCTCTCTTCTAGGATCAAATGATCATTGGTAGGATTATTCTGCAACTGAACCTGTAGCTCCTCTACTCTAGCAGCCTGTTTCTAAACTTTAACAAATAAATCATTGTAATTAGATCTGTTTAACTTCCTAAGCTGAAGCTTGATTCTCTTAAGCTTTTGCATCACACAAAATGTAGGAAACCACTATCCTCATTCTGCCACTCTTGTTGAACTATATTTAGAAACTCAAGATATTGTGCCCAAAAAGTTGAAGAACTTGAAGGTCTTCTTGCCATAGTTATGCTGCTGAACAAATTGCACACACACTAGAGAACGATCAGAAATCATAGGTGGTAGAGTAAGTGAAATAGCAGGAAACTTAGCGCAGAATGTAGTATTCACCAACACCTTATCTAACCTCCTCCATATTCTGGCATCACCCACTTGATTATTACTCCAAGTGAAGTATAAAGCTTTGCCACTGAGCTCAACTAGATCATTAGTGCTCATAAAAGTACTCATTTCTAACCTATGAGTATTATCCAAGGATAAACCTACAATCCTATCCTGATCACCTATCAATGCGTTAAAATCACCTTGAATGATCCAAGGAGAATTACAAGCAATGTCAAACTGACTAAGAGAACTCCACAATCTGCTTCTTTCTCTAACAACATTGGAACCATAAACTACTGACCAGATAAAATTCTTATCAAACATCTGAACTTCAATAGTAATAAACTGGCTATTCATCTCTATTAGAAAAAGAGTCACATTATGATCAAACAAAAGCTAAATTCTACACAGATTATGATGACAATGATTAGTTAAAAATTCCAATCACTTAATCAAATATTCCTCCATACTGAATCAACATTATTCTGTCTAACTCTAGATTCTAATAATCCCATAGCATTTAGCTTGTATTTTCATTGTAGAGAACGTACTTTTACATGATTTAAAGGGGTCATTGAGCCCTATTATATTCCAACTCATCAGCATCGACTTCTATCTAGAGGCATTCCAAGCCTCTGGGTAGTAAATTCATTCATAACTCCATCAGCAGGATTGCTCTAACTAGCATAATATCCAGTGGAAACAGTGTTACCTGCTATTGAAGTTCCTGATGCAGTAGAAAACCTGGTGCCATACTGATGTGTGCCATCAACCCCCTTCTGTTTATTCTTTTTCCTCTTATTACCATTCTGAACAAATATAAATCCATCATCATTTTGAAGAATATCGGTTACCACCTAGCCTAACTCTGGCACAAAATCTTCAATCTCTGGAATTACCTCTTTAAGAACAGATGGAGCTATTTCCATAACCACCCAAACCTTTTTTTGCCTTCATCAGACAATTAGGGCTTATATGCCCAAATTGATAACAGTTATTACACTGTGTAGGTCGCCATTCATAGAGTACTGTTTGCTCAATAAGTTCTCCGATCTCTAATTCTAAAGAGATTACATCAAGAAAAATCTAATGCAAGATCCCTCTTAATCAGTAATTGAGCATATGACAATTTAGTACACTGGTTTGTACATTTATCAGTATACATGGGTTGACCCAACAAGCTACTAATTGAACATAAGGTATCAGCTCCCCAAAATCCCAAGGTAAGAATGGTAATTAAACCTAGATAGGAAGAACTTTAATCTCTGATAGGTCAAAATTCATTCTAGGTTGCCATTCCTGAACCACCAGAGGTTTCAAATCAAATATGAAAGGAGCATCTACAAGTGCCTTCATCTTCCTTCTTTAGAATCAAATAAAAAAGAAAATAAGTTCACCTTAACCATCTTTACCTCTGCAGGGCCAAACTTCATCCATCTGTTCTTGATAAACTTTTCAAACTTGAAGAACTTGGGCGAAGCACCATAGATTCCCTTATTTAACGCTGTTTTTCATCGATTAGCTTCTCTATCCACAGCCACACTTTTAATTTTAGCAACATGAACCCCATTTGTGACTACAGGTGGAACATATTTCAGTTTACAATCATCTAACGAGAGTTGATTAGCCTTGAACAACTCTGTCCATGATTTAGGGTTTTCTTTGTCCATGATCTCATCATGAATCATAACAGAAGCAAAATCAATGTGAAGAACCTCAAGATTACTATCATCAAGTTCATCTTGAGGAGTAGAATCTGGATCTGTATTTATTTTCTCATAATGTAGACACCTAATTTTTGGATGAAGGAATGGAGAAGCGGCTTGGAGTTCCCAATGATGATCACTTATGCTCACAAGGTGTAACTAGAGTAATTATGGCTTTCATTTTAATCATGTGATGTTCCAGAATGGATTTCAGATTTGAAAATGAATTGTTTTAAGTTAAAAAAATCATTTTGAAATAAAATTGTGCATTTTTTTCATCATATCTTTTCATACGAGCTTCAAAATGGCCTGAAACCAATCTATATTGTAAATTGGACCATTCTGCACATTTTTGTAGCTAATACAAATTTTCTAATTCTGACATTTAGGGCTCCAAAACGGGCTTAGAACATCTGCTGCCATGTTAATGGGCTTAGTGTGATGTTTGAACCTAGATTATGGTTTTAAGGGTTGGAATGTGCTTCATATTTCATTCAAATCTTATGGGCTAGCTTCTTACATAATTAATTAGGCTCTTTTGGGCTTGAAATTGATTAAGAGCCCAAGTCCATTATTTTCTTTAAAACTTACAGAAGGATTAGTTTTAATTTGAAATTCAAAATATGATTTGCATTAATCGTTCTTTCAAATTTGAAAATCAATTACAGAATATTGATTTAACCAACTGCCTTTTGAATTTGAAAACCTCATTTTGCTTAAGAATTAAGCAAAGCATTAGAGTCACTACCTATAAAAGGCACACTCATTTTCTTTTACAGGGGTTGGATTTTTTAGAGGTTGGTAACTTTAAGGAATTAACAACTTTTTAGTGAAAAGAGTTTAAGCTTCTATAATGTTTTTTTGAGTGAAAGAAAGAGAATGGAACAATAGAAAATAAAATCAAGAAACAGTGCGTGATTAAAAAACAACAAAAGCCAATCAACTCAAATAATTGAGGGAAATCAAGCCTTCCTATAGAAGTTCAATCTAAAGTTTTATTGTCTGTTGAATCTGGAGTTCCACTGATCATTACTGTAAGTACTCTAAACTCTTTTAATTGTTAATTTTTTTATTATTTCTATGAAATTATTGTGATTTTCATTCATTATAAGCATCAAAATATCCATCCACTCAATTTTACCGTGAAAGTAGTATTGAACGTACGTACTGTATCTTTTGCTTTTTCATTTGATTTTTGTTTTGTTGATTTTTAACATGTTTATGTGTTAGATTTATTCAATTAAAGTGTTTTAAGGCATGATTGTGTGATTGTTAGTGATTGTTTATGATTGTTTTTGAATTTTACCTGTGTCTAGTGCATTGTACGTGTTTTTTTTTAGTTTGTTATTTTTTACGATTTTGATTCTAATTTTTTTTAAATTGTATTTTATGTTGGTTTAGATGATTCTAACATGTTTTAATCAAAATCAAAAGCATTTAAATTGATTTCAATTGATTTCTAAAAATTACAGTATATTGCACGTTCATTTCAATTTCAATTAAAATTCACTGTTGATCCTTTAAATGCTATGATTTGATATTTTTTTGATCTAATGTATGTTTTTATGGCATTTAAATGATTTCTAAATTGATTTTGTACATTATAATTGATTTTTGTTAATTTCTATAAAAGTCAGTACGTAGTATGTTTACTGCATTTGATTTATGGTTACTGTAAGTCATTAGCATGATGCATATGGTTGATTTACATGCTATAATGTATGTTTCCATTGTTTTAAAGTTGTTTTAAGTTGTTTTGGATTGTCTAAACATGATTTTAATGATTTGAGAGTGTGCTTCATAGTTTTCGTAAGATTTTGCATTGTATGTTTACTGTGAATGCTAATTTCATGCCATATGATGTCTAGATGTATGCTAGGTTGGGTTGTTCCATATAGACATTTGTTTTACGTTGTTTGCATCATGCATTGATGTTTTGGTTGAGTTTTTATTTTATCAATTTTTGAGGTTTGGTAAGCCCGAAAGTTACATTTTTTTACATTTTCTGTTGTTCCCTGCGTGTGTGTGTGGCAATGCCACTAGTGAGAGTGGATGAGCTCCAGCGCCACTCCAAAGAGTGGCATTGAGCCTCAACACCACTCCCAAGAGTTGGGTGCTCTCTGTTGAAAGGAGTGGCGTTGGTCTCTCGCAAGGATCCCCAATGCTCTACAACTTCTATGTACAAAAATTTCATGTGGAATGTAGCTAAAAGGTAAGTAATCTAACCTTCTTTGGTATGAAATAGGTGAAATATGCATGAAATGAACCTAATAAAGCTATTTGGTAATCTCTAGGTTGAAATGGTAGCAACCTATGTTGTGTTGATGTGTTGGTGTTATTTGCTTTAACCATTTGTATGTAATTTGGACTAACTATGGTTTGGTAATGTAAAACCGATCCTTGTTTATATAAAAACTCACCTTTTACGTGCATTATATGTTGTAAAATGTAAGAATGTGTTTATTTATTTTATTTGCTTTTAAGTAATGGAAATGAAGGTAGATATAATCCTATGAGTTGCTTGTAAAGAATCACGCCTTAAGAATGCATAAGTCTGATCTTGGAATCTCTATGTCTTTTTGGTGTCTTATGCATTCTTAAGGGAATCGAGACGCTCACCAATTTCTTTTCCCGATGCCTATTCGGGTGGTGACTCACACTATTAGCTCCCGTATGCTAAACGAACAGTGCCAC
The DNA here is from genome assembly GCA_948193215.1 of Bocquillonia castaneifolia. NCBI lineage: Eukaryota > Viridiplantae > Streptophyta > Magnoliopsida > Malpighiales > Euphorbiaceae > Bocquillonia > Bocquillonia castaneifolia. The sequence goes on along the minus strand of CANYLF011761524.1, from coordinate 14,052 downwards.
AGTTGTCGCATGACTTGGATCATTGAGATAATCCCTCTTTATCCATAGTTTGGTGACTCCACTGGGGATGACATACTTATGATTCTTGTGATTTAAAGCAACTCATTATCATTATATCCAACTCTAGTTTCCTTGCATTACATTCTTACATTAAAACACCTTCCTCACGGATACTACTGGTCAAGCTGCCTATGATTTACGAATTTGCACTTCATAGGGGGCGAAATCAGTGACTACCACTCATATATAGAATTGTCCTACTATTGCTTACCATCCTAGTTATGGTTAATGAGTGATAGTTAATGGGAAATTCTGAGCTGAATGTCCTTCCATCACTTGAACTTTTTTGAAAGAGGGAGATGGTTAATGGGAGTTTGCCTTCTATGGGAACCTTCTTTAGCTGAACCGAATGAAGCCATGTAGTGAACCTAGCAACTTCCACTAGCACTTACCAAATGATTGATGTGTATTGTGATGCCATGAAGCCATTATTTTGACCTGGTCTAGTGTTATTGCCCTTGAATCAAACTTCTAATTGCTACCTATGGGGGTGTCAAGTGTTAGTCTAATTGTACCTGACTAATGTGGCCCTACAGCATAGGATCAGTTAGGGTTTGAGAAGAGTGACCTTGACTACTACCTGTGTTTAAGGGACGTTGGTGCATCGATCTAATTATACCTAATTAATGCTAAAATGACCCTAGAATATGGGAAACATCAAGAAACTTGTCAAGAGCAAGGACATGGGATAAGGACATTATAATGACTTATTGTTTGGTTTGGATGTTGAGACTTTTCCTATGCGAAAGTGCATACTACGTCAGTAATAGCGTCCCCTGTTGATGAGGTAGCTCTAACCAATTCCTAGGAATTTTGAATTGCCAAAATGAATATGTGTGTGGGAGTAATAAGGTTGGAAGGTCTACCACTTGGTAGTATGTGTGTTTGACTAACGTTTGTTTCTTGTGTTCTCTTGCTTTGTGCATTCATGCATACATGCATTCGTTGCATACACATGTCATTGCATGCTAACCCCTTGTTTTACAACAAAATAGATCCTCTTAGTACTCCTTGGGCAAGACAAGCCGAACATCTAGTTCGAAACACACCACCACCGATTCTTGAAGCTACAACTCCCCCAGACACTATGATGACCTTGAATGATGATGTCTTGAAGACTTTGCAAGAAATGATGGACAAAGCGATCAAGAAAGCTCTTGAAGAACGGGATGAACGTAGGAGGGATGAGTCCAAAAGCAGTGATAAAAAGAGGGATGAAGAAAGACACCCTGACTAGGATGTCCTGGATGCTTTAACTAAGAAGATGGAGTATATGCCTGCATTAGGGTAGGGAAAGAACCAGCAAGGAATTACTCAACTGCCGGACTTCAAGACTCAAACAACCAAGGAAGGACTCGGTTATTATGGTAATGAAAAGATCAAGATGGGAAAGTCTCTTGCTGATTTCTCTGTTCTTGAAAGTGGGGTCCTCTACCCAAGAAAGGCTGAACCAGTTGACATAGGGAAGATCCAAGTGCCAGGTTTTGAGGTCTTCAGGGAGCTACTGGATACTTGAGCTGTAGAAGAGATGCTGATAAAGGGAGTTAGCCAGATTAAGGTTGAAGAACTGATTAACCTCAAGGAAGTCACTCCAGCTGTAGTTTCTGAGATAGATGAGTTTATACAATGCTCATTAGATAGCTTCTTTTATGAAGAAATAGATCTTGATGTAATAACATCCGACTTGTTTAAGGACAATTCTGTTTTTGTTTCCAAAGTCAATGATATAACTGCCAATTTTGCTTACTTGTGTGATGTTTTACCTGATGGCACTGTGCATTACATGGATCATATTATAAGCATTTTTGACATTAATTCTGTGCAAACAAATTCTATTAACATTGGCACAAAAGATAATCCAAAGGAAATAATGCTTGCATCTGATATTACTGCTAATGAGAGAGAGAAATTTGAAAAAATATTAAATAAAAGAAAGATAGTATTTTCATGGACATATGACGACATGCCAGGTATTGACAAAAGCATTACAGAACATCACATCCCTACAAATCCTAGCAAGAAGCCGGTCAAACAGAAGTTTCAAAGGCTCATACTAGAATGGGCTAAACTCATCAAAGAGGAAGTAGAAAAGCAGACTAAGGCTAGATTCCTCAAAGTAGTAAACTATCTGGGATGGTTAGCCAACATTGTCCTAGTTTCGAAGAAAGATGGAAGAGTAAGAATGTGTGTGGATTATAGGGATCTGAACAAAGCATCAATGAAGGATGACTTCCCATTACCCCACATCGATGTTTTGGTGGATAGTGTAGCTACAAGCGCTATGTACTCTTTTATAGATGAGTTCTCAGGCTACAATCAGGTCATGATGGCAATCATGGACAAGATCAAGACTTCTTTCATCACAGAATGGGGTGTGTACTGCTATAAAGTCATACCATTTGGTTTGAAGAATGTGAGGGCAACCTATCAGAGAATGGCCACGACCTTGTTCCATGATATGATGCACAAGGAGATCGAGGTTTATGTTGATGATATGATGGCTAAATCATCAACCAAGGATGGACACTTTGAAGCTTTAGATCGGTTCCTAGCCCGAGTTGAGAAATACAGACTTAGACTCAATCCTAAGAAATGTATATTTGGAGTTACTTCTGGAAAGCTCCTTTGACACATTGTGAGTCAAAGGGGAATAGAAGTAGATCCAGACAAGGTGAAAGCAATTCAAGATATGCCAGCACCCAAGATTGAGAAGGAAGTTAGAGGTTTCCAGGGAAAAATCTAGTACATCAGCAGGTTCATCTCTAGATTAACTACGATCTGTGAGCCCATTTTCAAGCTGCTTAGAAAAGTTTAGAAAATAAAGTGGGATAAACAATGTTAAGAAGCATTTGACAAGATTAAGCAATATTTAATGAACCTACCTGTTCTATAACCACAAAGGACAGGGAAGCCATTAATATTGTACTTGGCCTTGGAGGATGATGCCATAGGTGCAATGGTCGCACAAGAAGATGAGAATGGGGTCAAGCATGCAATTTACTACTTTAACAGGAAGTTGTTATCCTATGAAGTAAAGTATGACATTGTTCAGAAAACCTGCTTAGTGGTGATATGGACGACAAGGAAGTTGAGGCATTACTACCAATCCTATCAAGTTCAAGCAGTAGCTAAAATAGATCAACTATGCTACTTGTATGAAGCACCAGTACTAGTAGGAAAGCTTGCTAAATGGTTGGTATTGTTAACAAAATTTGATATACAGTACTTGACCAAAAAGACTATCAAGGGGAGAGAATTAGCAGAATTTCTTGCTCTAAATCCAATAGAGGAGCAGGAAACATGGGAATATGATTTCCCTGATGAGTCTTTAAACCTGATAGAGGCAAATGGATGGAAGCTTTACTTTGATAGAGTAGTCAATCAGAAAGGAGCTGGATTGAGGGCAATTCTAGTCAAACCTGAAGAAGAAAACATCCCTTTGGCCAAGAAGCTGGATTTCAAGGTCACCAACAACATGGAAAAATACGAAGCATGTATATTTGGTTTAGAAGTAGCAATTGCAGTAGGGGCAAAGAACCTCACTATTTACAGGGATTCAATGCTCATCATCAATCAAGCTTCTGAGAACTGGGAAGTCAAAGATGAGAAGCTGAAGCCTTATGCGGAATACATTTGGATACTCACTCTAAGTATTTCTAGCTGTACCTTTGCACACTTGCCAAAGGAAGAAAATCAAATGGTTGATGCGCTTGTAACCTTGGCATCTATGTGGGATAACCCTGGGAATATTGCTATGAAGCTGCTGGTGATGTGCAGATTAAGAATTCCTTATTACCTGGGAGAGCGAGTGATGATAGTACATGGACCAAAGGAAAAGCCTTAGTTCTATGAGATTCTGAAATTCCTAGAGAAGGGAGAATACCCAGAAGGAGCTTTGGGAAAGAAAAAGCATGCTTTGAGAGTCACTTCTAGGAACTACACTTACCACGAGGGGATATTATACAAACGAGCTCTGAATAGGATACTGCTTCGATGCCTTGACCAGTATAAAGCAGAAGAAGTCATGAAAGAAATCCATGCTGGGGTTTGTGGACCTCATATGAATGGGCGTACTTTGGCTAAGAAGATAATTTGGCAAGGGTATTATTGGGACTCTATGGACAGAGATTGCATAAAGCTAGTCAGAAAGTGTCATGAACGCTAACCACATGGGAACCAGATCCTTTTGCTGCCTACTGAGTTACACAATCTGATGTCTCCTTGGCCTTTCTCACCTTGGGGGATTGATATCAGTGGAGAGATAAGGCCAATAGCCTCCAATGGGCATAAATATATCATTGTGGCTATTGAGTATTTCTCCTGATATGTAGAAGCAATCTCATTGCCAATAGTTACTGCAAAGAGTATGTCTGAATTCATCAACAGATTCGAGCAACCACATCATATCGTCTCAGATAATGGGGTTTAGTTTCAAGGGGAAACAGCAAATCTACTAGAAGAAAAAAGGATTGAGCATTACAGATCATCGTCTTACAGACCGCAGGCAAATGGTGCAGTAGAAGCAGCTAAGAAGACTATAAAAAATGTCCAGGCTAAGATGGTAAGAACATACAAAGACTAGGCAAATAAATTACCCTTTGCTATTATGGGTTACAATACAACCATGAGAACTGCCATAGGGGAAACTCCCTATTCCCTTGTGTTTGGAGGCGAAACAGTGTTGACAATTGAGACCCAGATTCATTCATTAAGAGTGGTATTAGAAGTAAAGATTCCAGAAGCACAGTGGGCTGAATCTAGATACCAACAGCTTTTGTCTTTAGAAGAAAGGTGAAAGAAAGCTCCATATCACAGTCAGGTATATCAGCAGAGGATAGCTAGAGCCTTCAACAAAGGAGTCAAGGTCATGCCAATTAAAGAAGGAGATTGGGTGTTGAAGCAAGCTGGGCCAATTCCTTTTGATCCTAGGGGAAAGTTCAAGCCAAATTGGGAAGGTCCATATCTGGTCAAGAAGATTTTGCCTAAAAGAGCTGTGAAGATATCAGAATTGGAAGGAAATGAGTTTCGAGAACCTGTGAACATGGATCGTCTCAAGAAATACTATCTTTAGAAAAATGTATGAAGATAATAAATCCCGATGAGTTGAAAACCCATTTGGACAGCTCATGCAAAAATAAGGGAGCCATTAGGATGAAAACCTCACAAAGAGGCATTCTACGCAAAAATTAGGGTGAAAGCCTGCTAGAGTGAAAACCTCCGAAAATGGGGGCAATCTAGGAAAAAATTAAACCTAGTGAGAGAAGAAAATGAGATGGCAGTAATATCAGTTATAATTAATAAAGTACGCTTCTGTGCTAATATTAATAAAATAATAAAATTTTGCATTAGAAAATTATCAAATCTACTTATGATGTCTGATTCTATATCTGCATGACTAAAAAGCTAAAACATTGCATAAAAAAGGGAAATGGTTATGAGACTTAATTGTTTTTCCTATTTCTTTTTATTCCTTTTGTCTTTCATCATGTCTTCAAAACTTGCATCCAATTTTGCTCTTGTATCATCCCATGCGCTTTTTGCTACATTCTTATTACTTGCAGCCATTAGCCTATCACCCCTTTCTCTCAGTTCCTTTTCAGGAAGATCAGCCTGTATGTCAAGCCAAGACTGGTAATCTTCATCTATTTCATCCTGGAATAAAGTCCAAGCTCTATAAGAAAAATTTGCACTCACCGAAGCAACCCAAGCCTTATAATGATCATCTGTAGCAATACTCTAAGTGAAGCTCAAGTTTCTCTGAATAGTTCGGCCAATCCAACGATCTTGGATGTCTTTTAAAAAATAAGCAGTAACAGCATAAGGCGCAAAGATGGGAATAGCACCTGGAATCCTCTGCACCATTCCATACTGTCTGCGTACCTTAGCTGGACAGTAAAAAGTCACTATTCCAAAACCAGCAACTGGAACACAGTGGTCTACACAGCCGATAGTCACAAAAAAAAGATTCCACCATGGACAGCTCCAATAGATTTGATCTTCACTCCTAGAAGAAAAGAAGTTAGTCCAGCCACCAGTCTCCCGCAAAGCAGCACGTTGAACTCCAGACAAAGCATGTCTCCTAGATTTCCATTGACGAGGTTTATAAGTTTTAGGAATAACTGGGGGCATCATGACAACAAATTTCTCCATAAGCCAAGTCTAAAGAAGTTCATAGAGTCAGATGAAGCCTTGACAGAAAACTAGGAAGTAGAGAACACCAAAATAGACATACCTAAAGCAGGAAAGGGCTACCTCACAGCCTTCGAGTGTTCTTGGCAGAATCTAAGCCAATTATAGTTTCAGCCAAGATGGTCAGAAAGGATTATGTCCTCTGTTCACCTGTTCCAAGATATGGGCAATCTGAAAACTGCCTCTACCTTCTGTAGAGATCAGTAAGTGAGAATAAAGGTAGAAGTTGGTAATCATCTTCCAGGATTTGCACACTTTGGGTTTTGAGTCGCCCAGTTCAAGCAACCATTCAGTCATAATGTATTGGCCATCCACGCAGGATCTTATCTGGTCAGAAGTTAGCACGAAGATGCCAGACATGAATTCTAGGGTTGGGGTGTACAGGCTAGGTAATGCTAGGGGAACATTGGAATCATGAACCTTACCCAGAATGCCTTTAAATTCTTCAAACAGGGGGCAGATTTCGATTTCATTGAAACAAAAACATGATCTTTAGCACTCCAACAATCAGCTGCTGCATGAAGAAGTTTTTGATCATAAGAAAAGTTTAGGAAAGATTTAAATTTTGCTAGGTGGAAAGTGTTTAAAGATTCCCAGAATGGCATTTTTAAACATTGCAGATGTGTTTTCAGGGAATTTTGAAACATTCTGATGAGTTGGGAGAGTTTCTAAGGCTTTGATTTGATGTTTTCTAATGTTTTATGAAGCTACAGAGGTCTTATTTATAATCCATGAGGACTTGGGGGAATCCAGGGCTGAATAGGATTTGAAACGGATCAAGATTTTAAAGCCGGAACGACAGCTCGAAGGAGTGGCGTTTGTGACCTCAATGCCACTCCCAAGAGTGGCGTTGCCACCAACGCCACTCCTAAGAGTGGCATTGGAGGTGACTCCACTCCAAAGAGTGGCGTTGGGCCATAGGCACACTCCAGAAGATGATTTACAGATTCTTGCAAAATTTCGTGATCCTAGGAGGATTCTATACACGACATTTCATGCATTCATTATTGGAAAAGCATAAATAAACCATGCATACATACTATATATATATACAAACATTCATAACATGCAGGTTCAAGTACAAGGATTACAAATCCAAAAGATACATAAAGTTCAGAAAGTCAATAAACAGAAGATGCAAGAGTGGACTATCCAGCATAGTCCTCGTCATCATCATCAACATCCTCCTCCTCAACTTCATCATCATCCTCTTCCTCAACATCATCATCAACACCCTTAATATCATCTTGAGGTATCTCTGGCTATCTAACATCATTTTGAGGAGGCTCCTGATCATCCTCAGCATCCTCCTGGTCATCAGCATCCTCATCATCCTGTGTAGCCTCATAATCTGCAAGACGACTCTTCAACTCAGTATTTCTCCTACAGGCTGAAGCGTAGGCCTCTCTCTAGGCATTACAACATTCAACAGTGTAGGCCTTGCTAGCCTGGTATAAGGAAGCAAGATGAGCCACCTCATGCACAAACCTGGAAATGAATGGGTTAGTTTTGGAAACCAAAAAACAGAATCAAAAGGTGAAAAAGGGGAAGACTTACATGAGTGCATCCGCTGGTGAAAGCAATAGAAGAGCCAGCTGGCTACAGAGTTTGCTCAATAATGCTAACATGAGATCTATGCATGATTGTCAAACTAGGAAACTCTATGATATGGCTAGGGATGAAGCTACCATTCATCATCTCGGGCATGTCATTGCACTGGATGAGCTGCGCATGGCCTGGGGGCATCTGGCCCATGAAATGATCACCCAAGACCTCTAGTACTGGAACTGGGAATATCACTAGCCTAAGGACATGCTCGAGGGTGAGGTCTTGTAGGAACTTCAGTTGCTTGATCTTCGGTACCATCAACATCATCATTAGAATCATCACGATTAAGGAAAGTGACGACGCCCATCTAAATCTGTAAAGTGGCAATCCTGGTTAGAAGTTGAATCCATTAAAAGGAAAATCCAAGCAATCTTACATTGGAAAGCATTCTGTCAGACATAGGAAGTGTTGGAAGGCATCATCGTCTAAAGAACTTCTGATAATCCTTAGCCCGAGTAATGAAAGCTGAGCACTCAAAACCATTGAGAGCACTGTCCAAAAAGTCTCCAATCAAGTTGTGACCCCAGAACATGTCCAGAGGGGGATCAAAAGGCTCTCTACGGAACCTCGTAGTATACTGAAGGCTAGTCCTCTCTCCAAAAAACCACATCCTTATCCCAAGTTCTTCCAGGAGAATCCTCATGCCATCTTTCTCCATGGTGGCCACAACATAAGGAGGATATCTCTCAACTGGACCAAGCCATCCTCTATTAAGCTGTAAAACATCAGAAAAATAAGGTAAGTCTCTAACGCACTTTCAATTTAGTTTAAACTAACAAAGTTATTATAGTTGTACCCTGTCAATGGTAAGCGAGTTAAGATACTCGCGATGGTGATGAACCGGAGATGCATGGATAGACATGCAATGTAAACCCCACTGCCGAAGAATAGGGAATGTATAGGGAAGATGTATAGGAAGATATTGATGTAGAAAAACCATCTTGATGGCCCAGACCTGTAAAATAAGGGATAAAGTCAGAAGCATGAAAACAAAGAAGGAAGCCACAAAAGTAAGAAGCAACTTACATGAGTAGTATGCAAGAAGCCACAGAATTTAGCTCCACTGTGCACAATCTTCTCCATACACAGATACAGATAGGACAAAGCAGGAGATCCATATTCACACCTGCTCATCTGATCAAAGTCTTAGAGGATCGGAACAAAATGCAGAGGGATAGTGGTATTGGTATCATAAAACAGGGTGCTACCAAGTAGATACAGGATAAAGACATGGGCCATCTGGTCGAACCTCCATTGTAAACCAGTCTGATAGCTCTGTAAATGTCTAGCTAAAGCATCAACATAGTGCTTCTTCGAGCTCTTCCTACCAGGAACCATCCTCAGCATCCGGAGAATATACTCATTCTATACCAATTCATCTACAAAGTAGATCCCTCTGTAAAAGAAAATCCTCTCACCGGCACATGCCAATTCAGTAATGGCAGAAAAGGAAGTAGGAGATAGTGTATACTCCCTGCATGGTAACTGGAATGTGTGGGTGGTATCAAACCATCTCTCCATAAGTGCTTGCATTGCATAACGGTCACAATGAGGATTGTCTACATCCCCTGCACCATCAGGAACAGTAGAAAGGAAGGGTCCAAATCCAACCTGAGTAATTAGAGTTTGAACTTCTATAGGCATCTGTCTCTAGACATTACAAACCTTCTGGAAGTTCCCATTAAAGGTAAAGGAAGAAGAAGCACCCTACAAAGAAGCAATACAGGTATATCCCTAGCTCAATAATCTCATTTGCATGTTTTCCTAACTCAAGTGGCCAACAAATCCTAGTTCATGCATAAATTCATCATGTAACATACATATTATGGTAATTTTTGTATCTTAGAACATCCAAACATGCATCAAAAGTCCACATTCAAGTCAAAAACTGCCCTACACACCTAAAAGAGTGGCAACGCCACTCCTAGGAGTAAGTTCACCCTCAACGCCACTCTTATAAGTGGCGTTGGTGGTGAACGCCACCCATAAGAGTGGCATTGGTTGCGTGCTAGTGGTGTTGGCCACTGTGTTTTACTGTAATTGCATAACAAAACAAATCCCAGATGATTCATAAGCAAGATAAGGAGTTTTGGGACTTGGTCTCTTACAAGGCTAGAAATGTGGAATTTGGCATTAGAAAGTCGAGAGATTCCTCCTCCCCTTGGAATTCCTCCATTCAAAGCTCTCTGAACTTCCCCACAGATGTGAAAGATGCTTACAGGGTCACAGGGTGGTTCCAGAGGATGATCGTCTGCCATTTCTACTTCTTGTTTGAAGAAATTTGGTAAAGAAATGAAGAAATGAGAAAAAAAAACTTCAAAATCCCTAAAGAAATTGAAATGGGAGGGCTGCTGCCCATTTAAGGGTTTATACCCTATTTGGCGAATTACCAATTTTGTCCTCAGAAGTTTTATTGTAAATAAGGATGAAGGTTTCAATATGGTTAGATCCAGAACTCAAAATTGAGGCTAGAAAGGCTCAATTTGACTTAAATTGGGTGTAAATCTCTAAAAAATGTTGAAGATTATAGAGAAACTATAGATAGAGTGTCTGTAATTGACAGAGGAAATTACAAAGTGATAAAAAAATCCAAAACAGTGTAGAAAATTCTTAATCACTCTACAACATTGGTTAATGAATGATTTGCAAGCATTTGACACCAAAAGATATCTAGAAATATCAAATCGGAAGGAATCCCTTAGAAAATTGAAAAATATAGCTGAAATGCTTTTTCCCCAGTGTGAGTCACGAAGAGTAGATAACCCTATTCCAAGTGCGAGTTATAATCAAGAATCCCGATGGAGAGTTTGTTCTCAAAATTCCCCAGTGAAGTCTAGAAGATTCAATAAAAGAGTCAACAGAATGAGAGTAACCAATCCATATTCCAGCAACGGCTATCCAATCCAGATTCCGACGATGGCTATCCAATCAAACTTCGACGATGGCTATCTTCCGGTGACGGCTATCTAATTCAGATTTCCATCGACGATCAAACCAAGAATCCCCAGTGGTAATCCTTATGGAATTTTATCAAGGCAGTTGAGGTCAGAGGTAAGGTTCCATATTCTAGAGTTGAGGTACGCATTTCTTTTCTAAAAATTATGTGGTTAGTGCTTTGTCATCATTTTCCATATTATTGGTTAATATTCCAAACCTCCGACAAAGCGGGGGCAAATTGTAGACACCTAATTTTATGATACATGAATGGGGAAGCGGCTCGGAGTTTCCAATGATGATTACTTATGCTCACAAGGCGTAACTAGAGTGATTATGGCTTTCATTTTAATCATGTGATGTTCCGGAATGGATTTCAGATTTGAAAATGCATTGTTTTAAGTCAGAAAAATCATTTTAAAATAAAATCGTGGATTTTTTTCATCATATCTTTTCATACGAGCCTCAAAATGGCCTGAAACTCTACACATTATAAATTGGGACATTCTGCACGTTTTTGTCTCTTATACAATTTTTCTAATTCTGACATTTAGGTCTCCAAAACGGGCTTAGAACATCAGGTGCCATGTTAATGATCTTAGTGTGATGTTTGGGCCTAGATTGTGGTTTTAAAGGTTGGAATGGGCTTCATATTTCATTCAAATCTTATGGGATGACTTATTAAGTAATTAATTAGGCTCTTTTGGGCTTGAAATTGATTAAAAGCCCAAGTCCATTATTTTCTTTAAAACTTACAGAAGTATTAGTTTTAATTTGAAATTCAAAATATGATTTACATTAATCGTTCTTTCAAATTTGAAAATCAATTACAGAAGATTGATTCAATCAACTGCCTTTTGAATTTGAAACCTCTTTCTGCTTAAGAATCAAGCAAAGCATCAGAGTCACTACCTATAAAAGGCACACCCATTTTCTTCTACAAGGGTTGGATTTTTTAGAGGTTGGCAACTTTAAGGAATTAACAACTTTTGAGTGAAAAGAGTTTAAGCTTCTGTAGTGTTTTTTTGAGTGAAAGAAAGAGAATGGAGCAATAGAAAATAAAATAAAGAAACAGTGCATGATTAAAAACCAACAAAATCCAATCAACTCAAACAACTGAGGGAAATCATGCCTTCCCATAGAAGTTCAATCTAAAGTTTTATTGTCTGTTGAATCTAGAGTTTCACTGATCGTTACTGTACGTACTCTAAACTCTTATAATTATTAATTTTTTTTATTGTTTCTATAAAATTATTGTGATTTTCATTCATTATATGCATCAAAATATCCATATGCACAATTTTACCGTGAAAGTTGTTTTGAACGTACGTACTGTATCTTTTGCATTTTTCATTTGATTTTTGTTTTGTTGATTCTTAACATGTTTATGTGTTATATTTATTCAATTAAAGTGTTTTAAGGCATGATTGTGTGATTTTTAGTGATTGTTTATGATTGTTTTTCAATTTTACCTGTTTTTAGTGCACTGTACGTGGTTTTTTTTTTCAATTTCTTGTTTTTTATGATTTTGATTCTGAAATTTATTTTAAATTGTATTTTATGTTGTTTTTAGATGATTCTAACATGTTTTAATCAAAATCAAAAGCATTTAAATTGATTTCAATTGATTTCTGAAAATTACAGTGTATTGTACGTTCATTTCAACTTCGATTCAAATTCACTGTTGATCCTTTAAATGCTATGATTTGATATTTTGTTGATCTAATGTATGTTTTTATGGCTTTTAAAGATTTTCTAAATTGATTTTGTGCATTAAAATTGAGTTTAGTTAATTTTTATAAAAGTCAGTATGTAGTATGTTTACTACATTTGATGTATGGTTACTGTAAGTCATTAGCATGATGCATGTGGTTGATTTACATGCTATAATGTATGTTTCCATTGTTTTGAAGTTGTTTTGGATTGTCTAAACACGATTTGAATGATTTGAGAGTGTGATTCATAGTTTTCATAAGATTATGCATTGTATGTTTACTGTGAATGCTAATTTCATGCCATATGATGTCTAGATGTATGCTAGGTTGGGTTGTACCATATAGACATTTGTTTTTGGTTGTTTGCATCATGCATTGATGTTTTGGTTGAGTTTTTTTTTATCAATTTTCAAGGTTTGGTAAGCCCGAATGTTTCATTTTTCTGCATTTTCTGCTTTTCCCTGCGTGTGTGTGTGGCAACGCCACTAGTGAGAGTGGGTAAGCTCCAACGCCACTCCAAAGAGTGGTGTTAAGCCTCAGCGCCACTCCCAAGAGTTGCGTTGGGTGCTCTTTGTTGAAAGGAGTGGCGTTGGTCTCTGGCAAGGATCCCCAGTGCTCTACAACTTCTATGTACAAAACTTTCATGTGGAATGTAGCTAAAAAGTATGTAATCTAACATTCTTTGGTAAGAAATAGGTGAAATGTGCATGAAATGAACCTAATAAAGCTATTTGGTAATCTCTAGGTTAAAATGGTAGCAACCTAGGTTGTGTTGATGTGTTGGTGTTATTTACTTTAACCATTTGTATGTAATTTGGACTAACTATGGTTTGGTAATGTAAAATCAATCCTTGTTTGTATAGAAACTCACTTTTTACATGCTTTATATGTTGTAAAATGTAAGAATGTGTTTATGTGTTTTATTTGCTTTAAGCAGTGGAAATGAAGGTAGATATAATCCTATGAATTGCTTGTAAAGAATCACGCCTTAAGAATGCATAAGTCCGATATTGGAATCTCTGTGTCTTTTTGGTGTCTTATGCATTCTTAAGGGAATTGAGATGCTCACCATTTTCTTTTCCCGATGGCTATTTGGGTGGCGACTCACACTATTAGCTCCCGTATGCTAAACGCACAGTGCCGCAATCGTCGCATGACTTGGATCACTGAGGTAACCCCTCTTTATATACACATAATCTTCACAAACAAAAGAATTTGTTGGAATTTTCTTCCTCCTACCCATGAGGAACCAGCTTATTTTAGCATGCTAAAAAACGCCGAGAGAACAAGCCAAAACCAACTTTCAACTTTATATCTTATATTTGTCTATATGATATTTAAAAATAAAACATTATAATAATTTCGATCAATAGCTTATAAAAATTAAAAAAAATAAAATAGATAATTTTAACATATAAATAAATTTAATAAAACCTTATGAGATTTAATTTAAAATAATATATTTAAGAATTAAAGAAATTATTATAAGTTATAACTTATAAAATAACTTTTATGCAATTATATATTTAATATATTAATTTCATTA
>CANYLF011761474.1:0-12662 GCA_948193215.1 Bocquillonia castaneifolia | reverse complement strand
TTAAAAATTAAAATTAAATTCTTTAAGGTATTGTGTCATAATATTATAAGTTGTAATATTTAAAAATCTAACCACCACAATAAAAATTATAGTGAAATATTTTTAAATTTTCTCTCGAAAAAATACTTTGATATAGTAATTTATTATCGTAAGCCTTAAATAAAAGTAAAATACTTTCATTAAAATTTATTAAATATATATAATCACTTATAAATGGTTAAAATTTTCGTATTTCTTTAGAATTTTACATGAAAAATTGTTTAAATTTTTAATCAAACTTTTAAAAAGAAATTATTGATGAATCATATAATTCAATTTTATAAAAATTCGCATGCACTAATTTACTATAAAATTAAAAGTTCATGATAAATTTGCAAAAGTAACTAAAGTTTATGTTTTTTTTTTTTGCAAACAGTCAAAACGGTGCATGTTGACGTGGTGCTTACATGGACAGATTTGTCAGGATTTGGTTGACAGAATTTTGATCGGTGATTGAAATTACAATTTTTAGAAAGATCATGTATCAAATTGTAATTTTTAAAAACTCGTGATTAATTTACAAAAAGTGCTAAAGTTTGTGATTTTTTTTTTTTGTCTTTAAGCCTTTTAAGTTTAGTATCCGATGTCCTTTTTTTTCATATGTGATTGATATCTTTTCTCTATAAATTGGAATCAATGTTTAAGTCTTATATACATCATTGTGCCTGGACCTTTTATAATCTCTAGTCAGTATCGTATCTATTTAGAAGGTTTTTTTTATATTTTATTGGTATAATGCATAAATTGATATATGAAAATAAATACATATGTTGGAATCTGAAAAATAGAACTTTGAAACTGAACTTTAACATTGAAATTGAAAGGGAAAGAAAGAAACTACAACTTTGAAATTCTGAGATATGAAAGTCCATCTCATTAGTTTTCAATATTACATTAATATATACTACATGGTAGATCTTTCTACTATATCTTCAATAGTACAAAACTCATTTCAAACCAGATATTTGAATCATTTTTGAAGCCAAAACCTTACAACTAAATGATAATCATTACATTAATTGAAATTCAACTATAACATTTTCCTCTAAGCTGGATTTTCCCTCGATTTTTTCCCTCAACTTGTTACTTTGTCTGCTGCCATGTGCTTTAAGTGTCCAAGTAAGTTTCATATTCCAGTAAGATCAAGTTACCTCTATTTTAAATTTTTGAAAATTTTGTTAGCCAGATATTTTAGTTTATCTAGTCAGCCACTCAGGAATGACTCAGTAGGGTAGGCTAAAGCCCCATAATAAGAAAGACCTCTATTTTAATATACTATACATTATATGCGAAAGAAAAATTAAAATTATATTTATGTAAAACTATATTTTAAGAAATAGACCGAATATTTTAACTATTTTATATAGAAAATAACTTACTACTTGAACTTGAATATAAAATTTAATTAGTAATTTTTCATAAAAAAAAAATCACAAAGTAAATTTAAGATTAGAATCTAGATTTAAAAAAAATAATATTGTTTAGCTATAACCTCCAACGTTTTTTTTTCGAATTTAGTCATTTTTTTAATTTTATTAGTTTGATCATATCTTATTGTTTTGTGTCAATTTTAACTAAATTGACTCAAAATGAAAATATATTAACTAAATTGCTAACATCTAAAGATGCGACTAAATATAAAAACCACAAATATTTATGACAAAATCATATAATTTTTTCTTAAATTTATCAATATTTAAATTCACCTAGGACCTCTGTAAATGTTAAGCCCCCACGAAATTTCCTATTTTCATTCATTCTTTCTTCCTTTTTTTTTTTTATAATCTGTTTACTCTAGCTTCTGAAAGTACAAGAGAAGCATAGATGTCATGCTTTGATTCTTCTTTGACGCTTTCTCAAAATTTTCTCTCTCAAGATTAGTTAGTCGTTTCTCTATAATACTTACTTTATCAAGTGTCTTATCGAGATTTTCATCTTTCGTTATTTCAGATCCAACCTCGTGGTTCTTCACCACTACATTGAACATTATAGAATCCGTAAATGCTTAACGTTAATCCCCCAAGTAAAATAATGAAGTCGTGAAGATTAATCTTTGGGACCATTTGGAGGCGGTGGCGGAGGCATTGGCCGACAGTTTGGTTATCGTCGCCGCCGTCACGCTTAACTTTTCTTTGGTCGTGGCAAAAGTCCTGGTGGTGGCAGAGGTGAAGGAGGCAGTGACTACAAGACTTACAAGCCTAAAGAAGAAGAATGTTATTCTTATCACCGAATCTTGAAAAACGAAGAAAATGAAATAAAAAAAGTTATTGATACACAAAGCGAGAATCTTGAAATAAAAAAGAAAAGAGTTTAAAGAATAAGAGTATGAATTAGTCTTAGTGTGGCATTAAATGCTCATAACTAACTTAATAAACAGTATTTATAATTTTTTTTGAATATAATATTTAGGGTAAATGACAATATGACCCCCTTAGATATAACCTATTGCACTAATTAATTAGTTTATATTCAATCTTCATCGAAAATTAGGATTTTTAATGTGAAATTTGCATCTTGAAAGTGTAGCACATTCGACGGGTCATAACTTGAGTTAAAAGACTTGGAATTGAGTGATTCAAAAGCCTAAATCTAAGATAAAATCTATGTCTACAACTTTCATGAAGAATTCGTGGTTAGTTAAAGATTGTAAAAACCTAAAAAGTTAGTTAGAAATCAGAACCCATGTGTTGGCTGAAATTAGAATTTTAAAATAATTTACTATTTAGAATTAATTAACACAGCTTATAATCCTCCAAGGACTTATGGAAAACTGTACTTAGATCTTGAAGGAGATAAATAGATAAAAAAAATTAAGCTAAATTAATAAAGTTTTCCATCATTCAAGCTATTGAAGTATGGATTGAAGAATGAAAGCCTAAAATTTAAAAGGTATGTATATAAATTATTATTTTTTTATTAGTTTGGGGTTTTATTTTCTATAGCCGTCAACTATTTAAAGTCTATCTAGTAATCAATTTAGACCATGATTATATTAGAATTAGTGATTAATTAGTCCATTTAAATTAAATTCATATTTATATTGAATTTTTATAGGAAATTCAAATTTTTAATGTGAAATTCGCAGCTTGAAAGTTCAGCACATTTGACCAACCATAACTAGAGTTAGAAGACTTGGATTGAACGATCCAAAAGCCTAAATTCAAGATAAAATAGGGGTCTACAACTTTCATAAAGTAGTCATGGCTATTTGAAGACTGTAAATACATTAAAGTGAGTCACAAATCAGTAGCTTTATTTTTCTACCGTGAATTTTTTTGTTTTTGCTTAGTTTAGGTATTTTATTTTCTATAGCCATGAACTAATTATTTAAAGTCTATTTAGTAATCAATTTAGATTAATTAGGTTATTGTTAGAGAAATATTAATGATTAATTATTTTATTTAAATTAAAGTATATTTTTGTTGAGTTTTTGTAGGAAATTCAAATTTTTAATGTGAAATTCGCAGGTCAAAAGTGCAGTACATGCAACAAGCTATAAGTTGAGCTAAAAAGCTTTTGACCATATATAGTTACCGGGAACTCTCTTCCCCTTAAGTACCATGATCTGGTACTGGAGTTTCGGAACATTGTACTTTTGCGTTCCAGTGCTCTTGGGTACGCAATCCGGTACTCTAAAACTAGTGTACCAACTGAATACAACCTATATTTTTATTTAGTTAAAAATAAAAGATAAATAAAGAAAGAGTCCTTTTTAATTCTTAATTAGTCTTTCTTTAAAACAAACTCAAATATATAGTAAAATCCACATAATTAGTCTTAAATACAAACTCAAATATATAGTTGTACCTAAAGGAAGAATCTTATACCTTAATTATGGTTCTTTTTTCCCATTTCTTTTTATTCTCAAAATCACTATCAACAATTTTTTTCTTCATCTTTCTATTATATAAAAAATGGCTATTCAGTTTAATAATTTTAATATGGAAAATTAGAAGTGAAAAATAATTCTATTTAATTTGATATCGTATGAAGGTGATCACTTAATTTCAGCCATTAGAGATTTAAGATATACGATTTCACACACACACACACAGATATACATATTATGAAAACCACTAATAAGATTTGCATTTGAAATGACCAGCTTCCCTTGTGTATATTAAATCTTTAAAATTTCAAGTTGAATTTATAATGGATTTCATCCAAATTCAAATCCAAATCCACACCTGATAGGAGCCAAGGAAGCTTCAACAATTCTCAAGACCTTTTGCATGGAATTGGAGGTCCAATGACAAGGTCAAAAGCTAACAAATCCAAGCAAGCATTGCAAGGATTAATTATGGAGATTCAAGACAAGGCAATTAATAGTGACTCTTGTGCAATTCCGCTATTAATCAATGTTCTATGTGTTAGGATTTTAGACCCTTAATTATATTAAGGATAAATTACTTTTGGGTTTATTTTATTTTTATTAGGTTTATTTGTAGTTAAAACCTAATCCATGTTGGATTTGGATTTCTAGAATAGAAAGGAATATATTTTCCTTATAGGTTAGGGTCTTCTATGTGCCTATATAAAGGGCTATTATTTATATGTTCAGACTATAACTTTTATCAATATTATTTCTTTGAGTATTTCACTTTATGAGAATCTTTTTCTTTGTTCTTTAATTTGAACAAAACTTGAACATATCAAGGAAACTTTTGGCGTTCATCTTTTTAAAGCTTTGGTTGTAGTTGACAGGTTTGGCTAAGGTCAAAGTTTTCTTTTTCCGCTTGATTTTAAGACGATCCTAGGTTTGATTTCCGCATAGATTCCGAGTTTCAAGTTTAATATACTTAAGGTTCGCATCACTATAAATACCCATAGGTTCATTTGTGTAGAGCATCAAGAAATAGTAGAAGAAAATAAGAAAGAGAAGTTGTGTGAGAGTTGTAGTGAGTAATTAGTGAGAAGTTGAGTGTTGTTTGTAATAAAATAAGAGTGAATTTTTTTTGAAATAGTGTAAGAAAATTTCTTTTATTATTTTATTTTGGTGTTAACTTAGTGGTATCAGTGCTCAAAGAAAGGAACACAACGATACCAAAATTAGCTTCATCGGAGATCTGACGCGCTCACAATTGCTGTTGAAAATTTGCTACCTGAAGTTGAGTCAACTCAATGAGTCAAGCTGAGTTAGAACTGAGTTAAGTCATTAAGCCATTTGACCAAGCTATTGACCGAGCCATCTGGCCGCATTGACCAAGCCGCTGACCAATCTGTTAACCGAGCCACCTTGCTGCATTAACCGAGCTGTTAACTTTAATAGTTGACTAAAAAGTTGACCAGGCTTATCTTAAGGTTTTTCTATGTCTCGGATCCATTCATGTGGTCAGAATTTTGATATTCTTACTATATTAAAAGATATGGCTAATGGGGTAGCATCCTTTCAAGTTCCAACACTCACTAATGATAACTATGATAATTGGAGTATTAAAATGAAGGCACTACTTATGCACATGATCGATGTTTGGGAAGTTGTAGAGAAAGGTTATAGTGAGCCATAAGATGAGGCTACTTTAACCACAACTCAAACGAAAAGTTTAAGAGATTCTAGAAAGAGAGACAAGAAAGCTCTTTATCTCATCTATCAGTCACTAGATGATGATGGATTTGAGAAGATTTCAACTACAACAAATGCTAAAGAAGCATGGGAAAAACTACACAAATCATATAAAGGAGAAGAAAAGGTGAAAAAGTGCATCTTCAAACTCTAAGAGGAGAATTTGAGTCTCTACATATGAAAGCATCTGAATCATCTTTGATTATTTCTCCAGAATTCTTGCTATTACCAATCAACTTAAGAGGAATAGTGAGAAGATAGAAGATGTGAGAATCATTGAGAAGATACTCCATTCTTTACATCCAAAATTTGAGCACATCGTTGTGACAATAGAAGAAACTAAAGACTCAGAGCAAATGAAGATTGAGAAACTTCTTGGTTCACTACAACCCTATAAAGAAAAGCATAAAAAGAAGCAAGATATCACCGAGCAACTTCTCAAGATGGAACTTAAAGAGAAAGGTGAAATATAAAGTATTAAAAGAAACCAATATGGATGAAGTAGAGGTAGAGGGTGAGGACGCAATGGAAATCATGGGATGAGATTGGAATTATAACAATAATAATTATAAGAAAGGAGAAAGCTTCTCAAAAGGGCGTAGAAAAGGCAAATTAAGCTGGAGATATGATAATTCTCAAATTGAATACTACAACTATCATAAACTAGGCCACTATGCTTCTGAATGTAGAACTCAAACTAAAGTTGAGGAGACTGTCAACATTATAGAGGAAAGGATTGATGAGAAAGGAAATATTTTTCTAGCAAGAAGTGATAATATCTGCAATCAAGAGACAGCATGGTACCTTGACACTGGTGAAAGCAATCACATGAGTAGCAGACGAAGCATGTTCTTGGAGTTAGATGAATCAGTAATTATAAATGTCTCATTTGGAAATGATTCCAAAGTAGAGGTAAAAGGAAGAGGCAACATCTTTATCAGACTAAAAGATGGAAGCCATCAATTTATTTCAAACGTCTACTGTGTACCTAGCATGAAAAACAATATCTTGAGTTTGGGACAACTCTTAGAGAAAGGTTATGATATTCATATGAAGAATTATAATCTTTCTATAAGAGACGATAAGAATAACCTTATCATTAAAGTCCCAATGTCAAAGAAAAGCATGTTCATGCTCAACATGTAGAATAATGTAGTAAAATGTCTAAACGCATGCTACGAGGATGTATCATGGCTATGGCATCTTCGATTTGGACATCTCAACTTTGAAAGTTTGAGATTATTATCCAAGAAACATATGGTGAAAGGATTACCAGCCATCAATCATCCTGACCAACTTTGTGAAGGGTGTTTACTTGGAAAACAATTTAGAAATAGTTTTCCAAAGCAATCAAAGTCAAGAGCAAAGAGACCATTAGAGCTTTTACATTCAGATGTTTGCGGTCCAATCACACCAAGTTCTCTATGTAAAAGTAACTATTTCTTACTTTGTATTGATGATATTTCAAGAAAAACATGGGTGTCCTTCTTAAAGCAAAAATCAGAAGCTTTTGATGTTTTTAAAAGATTTAAAGTTTTAGTAGAGAAAGAGAGTGGACAACAAATCAAAGCCTTAAGAACTGATTGAGGTGGAGAATTCACTTCCAAGGAATTCCAAGAGTTTTATGAAGAAAATGGAATCTGTCAATTACTAACAGTTCCAAGATCTCCCCAACAAAATGGAGTTACGGAAAGAAAGAACAGAACAATTCTATACATGGCTCGAAGCATGATCAAATGTAAGAAATTACCAAAAGAGTTTTGAGAAAAGCTGTTGCTTATGCAGTTTACTTATCCAACTGAAGTACAACAAGAGGTTTATGGGGTAAGACACCAAAAGAAGCATGGAGTGGAAGAAAACCAGGCATTTCACATCTTAAAGTTCATAGAAGTATTGCACATGTACACATACTGGATGAAAAGAGAACTAAGCTGGATGATAAAAGTGAAAAGTTCATCTTCATTGGCTATAATGCAAATGCAAAAGGCTATAAGTTATACAGTCCAAATAATGGGAAGATTGTGATTAGTCGAGATGTCATTTTTAATGAAAAAAGAGAATGGGATTTCAGCTCTCAAATAAATAACTTTAATTTCTTCCTTGAAGATAAGCATGGACCAACAGATCATCTCGAAGAATCTCAACAAGAGACACCATCAATCTTACCAGCATCATCACCAACATCACCATCCTCAGAGAGTCATGAAGATTCACCACCATCTTTCTTAAGAGAAAGAGCTGAGGGACGCACAAGAAGTCTCCAAGATCTCTATGATGTAACAGATATACTTGAAAATCTTACTTTTTTTTTTATCTTTTTGCTAATTGTGAACCAGTGAATTTTCAAGAAGCAACACAAGATGAAAGATGGATAAAAGCTATGGATGAAGAAATCAAGTCCATTGAGAAGAATGACACTTGGGAACTCACTATGTTTCCTGAAGGTCATAAATCCATTGGTGTCAAATGGTCTACAGGATTAAAAGGAATGCTAATAGAGAAATTGAAAAGTATAAGGCATGATTAGTTGCAAAAGGATATAGTCAAAGAGCTAGAATTGACTACGATGAAGTATTTGCTCCAGTTGTACGCCTAGAGACTATCAGGCTGATTATTTTCCTAGCAGCTCAAAAAAGGTGGAAGATATATCAAATGGATGTGAAATCTACATTTCTCAAAGGAGTACTCAAAGAAGAAGTCTACATCGAACAACCATCGGGATATAACGTAAAGAGACATGAAGACAAAGTTTTAAAACTGAAGAAGGCTTTTTATGGTTTAAAGCAAGCACCCAGAGCATCGAATAGTCCAATTGATAAATACTTTCAAAAAAATGGTTTCATCAAGTGTCCTTATGAGCATGCTCTCTACATCAAGATTAAAAAAGGAGATATTCTCATTGTATGCCGGCATGTGGATGGTTTGATCTTCACCGGAAGCAATCCAAGAATGTTTGATGAGTTCAAAAATGCAATGGCTAAAGAATTCGAGATGACTGATATTGGATTGATGGCATACTACCTTGGTATTGAAGTCAAGCAACAAGAAAAAGGAATCGTCATCTCATAGGAAGGCTGCGTAAAAGAAATTCTACAGAAATTTAAGATGGAGAATTCCAAGCCAATAAGCACACCAATAGAATATGTAGTTAAAATGTACAAGCATGAAGAAGGTGAAAGAGTGGATCCAACCTTATTCAAAAGTTTGATTGGAAGCTTACACTACTTGACTTGTACGAAGCCTGACATTCTTTACGTTGTTGGATTGGTTAGTTGATATTTGGAATCTCCAACAACAACACATTTCAAACCTACAAAGAGAATTCTTCACTACTTGAAAGGTACAATTGATTTTGAATTGTTCTACACAGGCTCTAATAATTATAGGCTTGTTGGATATTGTGATAGTGATTGGGATGGTGACAAAGATGATCGGAGAAGCACTACATGATTTTTTTTCATGGGAACTATTGCATTCACATGGATATCAAAGTAGCAACCGATTGTTACTTTATCCACATGTGAAGTAGAATATGTAGCTGCTACCATGTGTTTGTCATGCAATTTGGTTGAGAAATCTATTGAAAGAGTTGGGACTGAAACAAAAAGATCCAACGAAGATTTATATCGACAACACGTCAGCAACAGCACTTGTAAAGAATCCAGTGTTCCTTGACAAAACTAAGCATATTGATATATGATATCACTACATAAGGGAGTGTATTGCGAGAAAGGATATAAAATTAGATTTTGTGAAGTCTCATGATCAAGTTGCAGATATCTTCACAAAACCTCGCAAGTTTCAAGAGTTTACAAGGGTAAGAAGTTTGCTTGGAGCTATAAATCAAGTTTAAGGGGGGTGTTGGATAATAATAATATTAGTAAACTTGATTTAGGTCCATATTTAAGTACAAAATTAAGTTTGAAATAATTAGCTCAATTTCTAGAAAATAAATATCCAACCTACCTTAAATAATTTATTCAAGAGCTTTTCTAGAAATTTGTTATGTGGCATAATTATGTGGTTGATGAATAATAACCATAGAAATTAATGATATTTGAAAGATATTATGTATAATTGTGTGGTTCTGGTTGAATGGAGTTTGCTATAAATACCCATAGGTTCATTTGTGTAGCGCATTAAAAAATAGAAGAAGAAAGTAAGAGTGAGAAGTTGTGTGAGAGTTGTAGTGAGTAATTAGTGAGAAGTTGAGTGTTATTTGTAATAAAATAAGAGTGACTTATTTTTGAAATAGTGTAATAAAATTTCTTTTATTATTGTATTTTAGTGTTAACACTCTCATGTGAACATGAGAGGATCTTGATCCAAATTCTTTAATTATTGAAATAAAGTGGTTAGGATTCGAAATTCAGACATTTTCTAATTTGCACTCAAGCATGCATCATAAAGTAATTTATTTTCTGAAGAAAATAGTATTTGTTTTTCTTTGGAAAGGTTAAGAAAATAGTATTTGTTAAGATAATTTTTTTTCACAGAGTAAACTGAGACTATATGTTCTGTAAATAAAACAGGACTACTTTTTTGGCAAAATTTTCTTTTTATTGTGTGGTTTCTTGGAAAATGGGGGTAGATTTAACATTTATTTTATTTATAGTCTTTTTTAACTGAATTTTATTTAGAGTCTTTGAAATTTAATTTTTGTATCAATTTCTTAAATGATTAATGTTTGACTAATATAATACTCAATTAAGTAATTGTTGTTTAATTGCTTAAACATTTTAAAAAGAAAAAGTCACGTCCTCCGTTTTTCCGTCTCCCTCAGTGTATGATGTGCAATGAATGTAATTTGCCTGGAAGTACCCATGGCTTCTTTTGGTACGTGATGGAGAGAACGAATTTTATTATTACTAATAGCTAAGTGGAAGGAATTCAAAAGAGTGTTAAATTTTGGTTTTACTTTTATAATGATCTTAAAATTCAGAGAAATTGTTGAAAGCTTCTTAGCTGTTTTTTTTATTTTCATGTACAATGACTTTTACATTATGGGTTTTGGGTGAGAAAGGGAAGCACACTACAGAAAATAACTAATTTTCGACGAAAGTCTTGCTAATAAAACCTTGTGTTATGAAGCAAAATTGGATTTCTCTGGCTCTAAAAAATAAAATGCAATCGCCATTGCTCTTTTTTTTTTTATTCTTTTGTCATAATATTATTGATTAGAACTTTTTTTTTCTAGTAAGTTGTCAGGAAGTAGGAACAATTCCTGAATACTCTTATTTTGGATTATTCTCGTGTCATATTTTTCTTCAGAGTGAAGGAAGTGAATCTACTAGAATCCAAGTCATCCATGAAAATGATGTGCTTAAAATATTTTTTAACTTCTGAATTTCTAATTTGTAAGTACTCTGATGACATCCTGAGAGAGTTCTATTTTCAATTTTTAGCTTTTTCTATCAAGTTATATACTACATGTACCGTCTCTCTATGGCTGCGCTCAAATTGGTTGGCTTTGGGTCCAAGGCTTTGTAATTTTTGTTGGTACTTAATTAGGTTATAGTTAGGGTGAAGACTTTAGCTGAGCATATCCCATGCGTAAGTTTTTGTTATTTTAGACTATCTACAATTGGGTTGAAGAAACTTTCATGGAGTTTACAAATTACAATAGCCCAATAGTTTATATAGTTTAGTATAACAAGATCAATTTTTCAAATCTAGTCAAAATTTTAAATCGTGTCAATCAGTACTTCATACTTTGCATTCAGAATTAAGTATAGTTAAAGTGTGTTTCATCTGACATCACACATTTAAGTGTCATTCTTTTTCTATTTGGCAAGACACTCAACCTGATTTGAAACCAAATATATCTCAAACTTTTATATTATTTTCAAATACATCACAAACTTATCGTGTAGATTCAAATCTACCTAATTTTATCTGATGTATTGTCAACTAGTAGAGAATAAAAAATAAAGATGACATGTTAGATGAAACACATGTCTGGCTATATTTAACACCAAATGTAAAGTACGAATACTGATTGACACGATTTAAAATTTTAACTGATTAAATTCCGGACTAAATTAAGCTATTATATCATTGTAATACTATAATATACAGAAAATTTAGTACCGTCCTTGTTGATGGAGAGAGAGAAACGTACACTTTTAGACAAAGAGCTTATTGGCCACCAAGGTAAAATACTAACACTATAAACAATACAGGAAATTAGTAGGCAAGTTCTATGTTTATCATGTACACTCAACAGATATGGCTAATTGACCAAGTGCTTGCCTAAAATAAAACTATAAAAGAAGTACAAGCTCAAAATTTTAAGCAGCAACAGAACAACCTCTTCCTTTAGCATTCTTTTTTACTACCACCCAAAATAAACTTGCCTACTCTTCTTTATCAGCAAAAGAATTGTAACCTATTTTCTATCCTTACAAAACTAGAAATTTTGTTGCTCTTCTTTATTAGTGGAACTAGAAATTTTTCCAGTCCCGACTAAATAAAAAAAGTGCTACAAATTTTGTTGCTCCTCCATTTCAATCATTGCTCTTGTTATTTTAGCTCTGTTCCGTCCGTCCCCAATCTTGACTATGCATGACTTAATTCTTATTTCTGTGTGTTTTTCAAGGATCAGCTCGGGCTGGAGCTTACCCTAGACTAACGGTAGTTCCGCCCCTGCATCTGTGTCTCAGTTCTGCTAAAATTATGTACCTTGGAATCCATCATTGACCCTGTAGAAGCAATGGCTGAGGGTTCAGTAGTCTTTCTGCTCACTAAGCTTTCAGAATTTCTCCAGAAAGAGGGGAACTTACTGTCTGAAGTTCGAGTCGAAGCAGAGTACATCAATGATGAACTAGAGTTCATGAAGGCCTTTCTAAGAGTTGCAGAGGCAAGGGAAGATAGCGACCCTCAGCTTAAAGTGTTCACAAAGAAAGTGAGAGATGTTGTTTATGATGTTGAAGATGCTCTTGATGATTTCAAGTTGCATATTCCTTCTGATCATGGATATGGCTGTCAGCCTTCTTTCAAGACGGCGTATCATTTACTAAGAAGTTTTAAAGCTCGGCATCAAATTGCTCTAAAAATGCAA
>CANYLF011760001.1:0-11393 GCA_948193215.1 Bocquillonia castaneifolia | reverse complement strand
TGTCATGGTTTGTCTTATAGTAGTCATTATAGTCCTTCTAGGACCGTTGCTAAAGTGCTTGAATGTGGATTTTATTGGCCTAGCATGTTTAAAGATCATAGGGATTTTGTGACTAGATGTGACCAATGCCAAAGGACCGGTAATATTTCCCGTAGGAATGATATGCCCTTAAATAGCATTTTAGAAGTTGAAATTTTTGATGTTTGGGGTATTGATTTTATGGGTCCTTTTCCTCCATTTTGGCACAAGTACATTCTTGTTGTGGTTGACTATGTTTCAAAATGGATGGAGGCAATTGCTTGCTCTCACAATGATACTAAAACCATCATTCGGTTCCTTAAGAAGTTGTTTACCACTTTTGGGACTCCTAGGGCCATAATTAGTGATGGTGGTACTCACTTTAGAAACAAACCATTTAAGACCTTGCTTGCAAAATATGGTGTGCATCATAGAATATCAACTCCTTATCACCCACAAACAAGTGGGCAAGTAGAGATTTCCATTAGGGAGCTTAAGGCAATTTTATAAAAAATGGTTAATGCCTCTAGAAAAGATTGGTCTAGGAAACTAGATGATGCTCTTTGGGCTTATAGAACTACATATAGAACTCTGATTGGTATGTCTCCTTATAGACTTGATTTTGGTAAAGCATGACACTAGCCTCTTGAACTTGAGCACAAGGCCTTTTGGGTCATTAAGTTTCTAAATTTTGATTCTATGTGTGTAGGTGAAAAGAGGATGCTTCAACTAAATGAATTGGATGACATCCAATTTCAAGCTCATGAGAATGCAAAGTTGTATAAGGAGAGGACTAAAAAGTGGCATGATGCTCACATTCAAAGGATGGAGTTCCATGATGGTCAACAAGTACTTCTTTTCAATTCAAGATTGAAATTCTTTCCCGGAAAGCTCAAGTCAAAGTGGACGAGGCCTTTTAAGGTTTCTCATGTTTTCCCTCAAGGAGTAGTGGAACTTGAGAATTCAAATGGCGAAAAATTCAAAGTTAATGGCCAAAGACTCAAGGTGTATCATGGTGGAGATATGGAGAAGATTGTATCTTTTTCATACATTGATTCAATAAAGTGACACAAGCTTGGGAAAGTTGAGCTAATGACTATAAACAAGCGCTTGTTGGGAGGCAACCCAACCATAATTTTATTTTATGCTTTTTAATTTGCTTGGTACTCTTTAGTTGATTATTGTGTTCAGTTTGAATGGTGTTTATGAGTAGGATTAGAGAGTCTTAATGGTATTAATTTGGGTCCACTTGGTTCATGATTTTTTTTACCTTGTTTGATTGCCTTGATTATCTTGATTTATTGTGCTTTTGTGCTTTTAATAGGTGATATGGAGCATTGGGTGAAAAGCAACTTTTTGGGGAGAAGGAGAAAAATACGGTAGTAGGTCAATACTATTGTGACACTAGTGCAATATCAGCTTATGCTTATTTTAAAGGGGGGAACCAAAAGTTCCAGAATGTCAACACTAGTGTCACACTAATGTGACACTACTTAAGATCTATTCTTAATAATAAAAAAAAGCTTTTTAAAAAAAATATGTATATATAAATATATATTTTTTTAAAAAAATAAAGTGTATATTATATATTGATAAAAATATATATATGTTCATATATTTTTATTTTTATTTTTATTTTCATTTATTTAATTGTAATATTATATTAGTTATAATAATTATTTATATAGATGTATGAAAAAAAAAGAAACCAAAAACCCAATTACCTATTGCCCAAGCCCAATCACCATTCACCCAATTTACTAACAAGAGTAATCAAATACCAATTTCTCCCATCTGAAAAAAAAGGGCAAAATCGAAAGCCATTTGCTGTAACCTAAAATCCCACTTCCTTAACCCACTTCCTTCTTTCTTCTTGGTATTTTACTTAACCCTCCATCATGAGCCACCACCGAACTTAACACTCAAAAGAGCCATCAAACGTTTAGTATTTCCCGTTTTATTTTACTTTACATTATTTGATTTTATTTTTTTTTATTTTCTTTCTTTCTTTATTTTTATTTTCTCACCAAAAATTAATCACCCAAGCTTTGATTTCTTCTCCTCTCAAGATCATTAAATAATAATAATTATTATTATTATTATTATTGTTATAATAATAATAATAATAATAATAATAATAATAATAATAATAATTCAAGGAAAAATGACGACCCCTCGATGAAGCAGAAGGAGTGTCAGACCAGAATCACCATCTCACCGCCGGCAACAACTCTCTGCTTCACCTTCTTAAAGCCGACCAATTTCTCACCAGACCCGACACTGCCTCCTTCAATTTCAGTCACAATAGAGGAAGGAAATGCTTAAGTCACTAAAATCAAGGCCAGTTGAACCAAATAGGTGCATTGATTATGAGGCCTGCATAGCATTAGGTATTTTCGAAGAGGTAAATCATCTGATTTTCCAATTCCAATTTTCCCTCTTGTTTGGTATTATTGAATCTACTTACAGAGAGTTGTTATTGGAACTTTTTGCTTCATTTGAATTGAACAATGATGCTGGTGGATGGAATGTCCCTAGGGCTGTTAACTTTAGATTGGGTAATCAGGAATTTGCGATGTCCCTAAATGAGTTTGGTACTAAACTAGAAATGTTGCCGGTTGATTTTATTGGGTCTGAAATGAAACAAAAATGTCTAAATGAATTTCCTGCTACTGTTACAGCTTATAATGCTTGGAAACCATTTTGTACTGATGAATAGTAAGAACAAAAGCCCAGGCCTGCGTTCCTCTGTTATTAAATACATTCATAGGCTGATTGTCTATACAATTACAAGGAGAAAGAGGAGTGCAGGGGTTGTTCAAAATAATAACTTGTTTTTCCTATATTGTATGTCCAAGGGAATCCCTTGTCATTTTGGAACCTGTTTTGCCAAATACGTAGTTGACCGCAGGATGAGAACAGATGGTGCTTTTTGTGGTGGTTCCTTTGTGACGAGGTTAGCAAAGAACCTCTGTGTTTTTGACAAACTTGTAGGTACCCTTACAGTGGCATGCCAGATGTGTCCAATTAATATTAAGGGCTTACTGCACATGCGCATGATTGAGGAGAATGATGGCAAGTACATGTTCACGAAGGGAGATCAAGGCAAGCCGCAACAACCAGTAATGGACATTCTAGAGTCTTCTACAGCAGCAAAACAGAAGGGAAAGCAAGGAAATGAGAACTACCCAGACCCAATACCAAAAGGATTTGAACTGCAGCTCTACCATATTCGGCGGCAGTTGCAACGACACAACAAGAACCAAGCTCAATTTCGGGACTGGCATACACAAGCAACAGGCACTCTGTTCAGACACATAAACCTTCCACCACTAGAGCCTCCGTGTGACTGGTCTGATTCTGATTTGGAGGAGGAAACTAGAGACCCATAAAGGGCAGCCTCACTTGATTAAGACTTCTTTATACCTGATCTTTCTACCTTTTTTATCCTAGGATGTTAGCTACTTTCTTTTGCTTTTTATCTTGTTTTGGACATGTTATTTAGGACCACACTTATGCTTTATTTATTTTGGCATGTACTTATTTTGGATGATTTTATAACTTAGTTGGATACCTTTAAGGTACAGGGTACTGTTAGTGCTTTTCTATGCCTATGTTTTATTTTGATGCTAGTACCCTTATATATATATATTTATGTTTTGTTCACTTTATTATCTTCCTTTTTGTGTGTTGAGTGGTGAATGAAGCAGGTACCCATTTTTCACCATTTAGAAAATTGGCAGCAAACAGGGTCACCAATTGAGGGAGTTTCATTATCCCTAACTCTCTTATTTCTTTACCTCCTATTATGCCTTTGTGTTGCACTATATTGGGACAATGTAAAGTTCAAGTGTAGGGGAGGAATTGAGAGTGTTTAGGAATTTTATGGAATAGTCTCGTTTTTCTTTTTAAAAAAATCTTGTGATGCCAAAACTAATTTTTGCCTAGAAGAAATTTTCTTAAAATTTTGTCTTGTCCAAAAGCATGCAAACTTTACTCCAATTCAATTAATTATGCTCAGAAAATTTTTGTTAACTTAATATGAGTAGTAGTTTTCATTATCTAAATTTTTTTTAGCTATGTGAATATATATGTACATATATGTAAATAATACATAGCTTAGTTTAATCCTTAGTTTTGTTTTTGAATTTACTCTTTTAAAATTCAAGTCATTAAAATTCGAAGGTTTGATTTGAAATGCTTGGTGAGTAAGAGCTTTGATAGATTAATTCCCAATCTTGCATAAGAGGAAAATCCTCTAAAATTTTGCTTGAGTTTAAATGCATAGGTTCATACACACTTAGCCATTTTATGAGAATTTTGAGCCTTGAGCATTGTTACATTGCTCTATACATTTTTCTTGGTTGTGTGTTGTCATTCATAGTTTAATTCTTCTAGAACTTGCTTCATGATGCATTTTGTGACCACATCTAGAGTAAGATGCAACAAGATGATTAGGGCATTTAGTTTAACCATTTTTCATAAAAACTTCTAAAAAAAAACTACCATTTTTAATCCTCATTTTAGGATAACCATTTTGAGCCTTTAACCCATTTTCTTTGTTTTCACCATAACAAATAGCCTTTTAACATTTTTCTTGTTTATACCCATATATTTGCACCCTAAGGACTAAGGATTGAATCATGCTTTTGATTGAAGTTCACTTGATGTTATTTCCTTTGTGAATTTTAATAGTTTGTGTTTCCTATCTACATGAAAAAAAAGAAAAAAAGTTGGAAAAAAAGGAAGAAAAGTATAAAAAAGAAAAGAAAAGAGAAGTTTATGTTGAGAATGAGCAAGATGGAGCATAAAATGCACTCGCTATGGTTAATTATTTGTATTTTATCTTTATTGTTATGAAAAATGTTGGTAGGAACCTTGTGATTAATTTTATCTTGTGAACTTCATGTGCTCATTTAAGAGAAATTCTTAGTCCTTTATCCTAAAAAGCCATTTTCCTACCCCCAAACCTTAGCCCCATTTCAACCATAAATAAAGACCCTCTGATTGTTGTGTTTTATTTCTAATTAGGTGGTGGAGATTTGATTTATGAGCAAACCTATGGTAAGAACTATGCTATGGAAATGATTTGAGTGGCTCTTGAAAATACCCTAAACAACTTGAGTGCTAAGAGTGAATCCAAATTGTAAGGGTATTGAATCTTTGCCTTTTTGTTCAATGAACGCATTTAGATGGTTTTCGTGTTATGCTATCTTGGGAATTACTTCTATGATTGTTCTTTACTTAGAATAATTTATTTCTTACCTTCAATGATTGGTGATTTGAATTTCTAAAAAAAAAGAATGATTAATACAAGTTAAGTTTTGTAAATAAAATTTTGCTCATATTTTGTTAACACTTTACTTTTTAAGTGCGATTATTTGTTTTGGATGAAAGTTTGTATTGTGTTCTATTAATTGATTTTCTCATGCTTAGGGACAAGCAAACGTCCAAGTGTGGGGGAATTTGATACTTGCAACTGGGTTATATAATTACTACCTATTTTCCCTCACTAATTAGCATTTTGAATGCACAAATTACCTTCATTAGCACTTATTTGGCTTAAATTCATATTTGTAGAAGGAGCGTAGAAAATGATGCAAAATGGTGGCGAAAGTGGAGAATTTGGAGGACTAAAGGGTCAAGGCATTAAGGGGATACAAATTGGAGAGGAACTGGCTTTAAAAGAACAATTTTGAGAGAAGTGTAAAAAAATTCCAATATCTTGACACTACTGCAACACTACTACAACACTATCTCAACACTGCTCAATACTAACTAAGGCTGCTCGACACTACTAGTGTTGAGGTAGTGTCCAGGTAGTGCCAAGCTGTTGTCTACATTCTGAATTTTGAAAGGAAGCTCATTTTTTTAGGTTCCCCAAAATACCCTTGTTGTCCCACATTTAAAATATATCTCAAGAGAGGAAAGTTGGGAGACCTAACACATAACCCATAACACACACACTCTCAAAAACACCAATCTCATTTTCTCTCACTAAATTTGGAGATCAAACTCAAGGGTTTGGAAGATTCAAAAGGGGAGACCCATCATCTTCATCAATCATCTTGTCACCTCTACATCAACACAAGTGCTCCAAATGGGTTTTAATCTTATGGGTTTTTCTTCCCTTGTATTTATCTTTAAATTTGCTATGAACTAATTTGTGAAGCAAGTGTGAGAGCTTGAAATCAACTAGTTTAGCTATCCTATGGTTTAATAAAGATATTTCTATGGGTTCTTGATGTGTGTGTGTTTTGTTTGAAATGCTTAGTGCTTAGTTAGGGTTTGGCCATCCCTAATTATTGATTTGAGTAATTGTCACTTGATTGAGAAATGGGTTGCAATTTTAGCTCATTTAAACTTTATCTTTGATTTACCCATGAGACTTAACATGTTGGGGAGATTAGAGAGCTATGATGGTAGTGCTTTGCTATTGCATTTAATTATCTATGTTGCTTTGCTTGAGGGGGTCGAGAGAACATTTAGGTGAAGTGATTGATTATTAAATGTGCAATAGAAACCATGTTCTTGAGAGAGACATGATAGTTTTGAGAAAACCTAGCTTCACACACTAGAGACCATAGGAATTGACTGGATTGGGATAGTTACAAGTTGGTGGATTTCCTTGCACTTGATTATCTACTTAGTTTGATACCCGGGTTGTTTTAGTTAGTTTTGGTTGCTTGTTAGTCTTTAATTTAAATTGCCATAACTAGTTTAGTTTTAGTTATTTCCAGATCAATTAAATCTGGTTTGCCCAGCTAAATTGAATTTGCTTGAATTGTGGATCAATTATCAATCTTTGTGGGACGATACTTATTCTTATCATTATATTACTTGTAAATGATTGTGTCCTCTTGCACATAGTATAGCAAACATCTGTCCTACACCAAAGTTTCTTAATGGATTTATTTAATTATGTAATTTCATAGATGGATAATTTCTAACTAATTAAATAATTGACTTGATATAGTATTAATGTATTTTTGGAACAACTGTTATTGTAAACTTATGAATCGATCTTAGAAAAATAGGTAATTGGTGACCTTTGGTGAAAACGTTTTCCTTTACTTTATTTTAATTTTTAAATCAAGTCAATTATTTGTAACCTTTCCTGATAACTAATTGATATAGTAATTGAAATCTTGCGTTCCTTGTTGATTCGATCCTGGAATACTAATGGTTTATTACTATGACCAACTTCACACACTTACGGGAGCCCGTCACCTCCTCAATTTGAAGGTGTTTGAGTGTAATTCTTCTAAATTCAAATTAGAATCATGGAGAAGTTACTTTCAAAATCCTTTCAAAGAAGATGACAATTTTATTATAATTGAACCAAATTGAAATGATTCAGGAAGTATAATATTCACAATCCTTAATTGATTTAGAATTGCTCGTAATTCATGCACTTGTATTAAAATAGGAATATCGTCAACAATTTTCAATTTAAAATATTTAGAAATAAAAAAAAAACTTTTTGGCACTTGCCTCCCTTGCTTTATATTTAAATTCTAACGCATTCTAAATCTTCCTAATATATGTTTTTGTTGCGTAAAGATCATATAAGCGGTTGGAAAGAGCATTAAGTATATGACCCATATACATAATTTCATCCTTTTCCTTTTTCTTTCTTCGTGCTTTTAGAGTTTCATTATCATCATCCTTTGAAG
This sequence comes from Bocquillonia castaneifolia, assembly GCA_948193215.1. Taxonomy (NCBI): domain Eukaryota; kingdom Viridiplantae; phylum Streptophyta; class Magnoliopsida; order Malpighiales; family Euphorbiaceae; genus Bocquillonia; species Bocquillonia castaneifolia. Next base: position 3,699 of record CANYLF011760001.1, on the reverse strand, counting down.
GAGATATTCACTAAAAAAAAAGATAATCTGCGACAGATGTATCCGTCACAGATTCCTTAATTTTCGTCGTAAATCTAGTTCTACGACGGACTCTACAATGTATATCGCGTTGTAGGTTTTTTACGTCAGAATTGTTGTGTCCATCGCAGATTTTGCAACAGAATCTATGAATGGCAAAAAAATCAAGACTGATTCTGCAACTGATTCTGCGATGGAAACACTTTGCAACGGCCAAATTCGTCACAGAATCAGACGCAAAATCATGTTAAAATTAAGAATTTTTGCAAATCTACCATAGCTTCTGCGTTGGACATGCCCGACGCAATATATCTACGATGGACATGTCCGATGCAAAATTCATCTCAAATTTGCAAGAAATTTTTTTAAATGAATTACTGATTTCCATTATATGATTTAATCCTGTTTCACCTATTATGCAGTAATATTTACTAGAATGTATATAATATTTCATAATCGAAAACAGAAACAAAAACTAAAATTAATATAAATAAAGAATAATCAATGTTAAAATGTAAAGAATAGAAAATGAAGCCAAAACTTGTACTAAAAGTAATAAAATGCTAATGTGATAATGTATGAAATAACAAACCTAAAGTAGTATTGTATGTGAATGGAATGAATGAAAAAACCTAAGGTGCTGGAAGGACAGGAGGGTCCGTTGCTACGTCTGAAGAATGTATTAGAGTTGTTGCTGATGTAGAAATGGGTGGATAGGATGTAGTAGGAAGTGTAGTAGGTGATGGGGCTTCCGTGTTAATGAAAGGCTTTGGAGGCAAGGCCTCAACCTCTGGGAAACTAATATTGGAGACATGCACCCCAGTCTGTTGCACTACTACAATCAGAATATCAATCTGCAGCTGAAAATGGTGGCCTATCACCTGTACCACGTCCCTGGTGATATCAGCACGAAACTATTATCGATTCGTATTAGACTGCTGACATCGAGGGTCGCTAACTCAACAAGGTCTGCACTGTGGCCTCCACGGCACAAACAAAGGCAGGATTAGCCCTCAAACTGTTAGTAGAGGATGGCAGTGGTGGCTGCTGCTGTGATGTTGATGTAGAAGCTAATGATAGAGTAGAAGCAGTTCCATAGAACAAGTCTGGTATCGATCCCAGTCCATTAACCCGTGACTTCTTTATCCCATCAACTGCCAACTAATAAAGCTCATCATCAGTCATTTCCTTCCCCTCCAACTCCACCACCTTTTGTAACTCCATAAAACTTTCATACAATACTCCAAAGTTATGAATTGATAGAATTAAAGTAAGTGAAAGCATATAAGTTAGAAATAAAGTAAATTATAGCAGATGTGTAAGAAAGACTTAAGTTAAAGTAGGATTTACTTACATAGATCTTCGCTAATCTCTGATTAATAAATCTCATCCTATCATTGGGATCTAGATGCGTCTCTATGAAGACCCCTAAATGTAGTAGGAGCCTCTCGCATTTCAACCTCCTAAAATGGGATATTTCATCAGTTGCATCTTATTTACAAGTATTTAAAGAAATTAAATGTGTGGTTCATTTAAATATCTTAAATTAATAACTTACGATTGGCCTTTCTCGGCATTTAACTCCTATTTTGATATTGATTAAAGATCCTAAGTCAATCAATATTACTAATGAAATTTTGCAAAGTAATTTTCAGGATTTTTAGTATGCAACGGGACGTTGCATAAAGTGAAACGAACCATTTCATATCGAAACAACCCATTTCACATAGAAATGGCCCATTGCTAATGGTGCATTTCAAGCCAAGAGAAGCAGTGATGGACACGGTCCAAATGGCCTTGCAACGGCTCAATGAAATGGACCATTTCAGACTAAAATGGGCCGTTTCACTTGAAATGATTCAATCAACACCGTTACAGTTTGAAATGGCCAGTTGCACAGCCTGTTGCAACTTATCTGGCAGCATACTAATTATGTTTTTAAACTTAAAATGAAGAGGAGAAACAGTAATAAACATAATCGATGAAATAACAACAGTTTAAAGCTCAAGAGAGGTTATAAAAGAGCTTCTTTAAGTTGTTTAAGAAGTAATTAACAACTTTTAGTCTTTGAATTAATTATAATTGCCTTAATCAAATAAAAATCCCAAATTTCTTTATTATTCAATTTTTTTGTTAATTATTGAGCCTTGTGAGCTTAGTTTGAATTCTTTGTAAAGCTAGCTCTTGGGGAGTGAGGTTTAGGAATTAATTGTGAAAGGTTAAAGTGTTTACCTAGATTAAAACACTTGGGTTTAAGGGTTTCTAGTGAGAGAAACACTTGAGTTAGGCTTTTAGGTTAGCCTTGATAAACTCAGTGCATATGGTTTAGTGTAAGCCTAAACACTTGTATTTGGTTAATTTGATATAGTGGAAATATCAATCAATGATTAGGGAGTGGACATAGGGATTGAATTGTATCCCGAACCACTATATATCTTTATGTTGTGGTTTGTTTGAATTAATTTTTATTTTCCACTAGATTTTGAATTTTTTTTTTACCAATTCACCCCCCCCCCCCCCTCTGGTTGTCAAAGGGATTTCAATTGGAATCAGAGCTTGGAGCTTGAATAATCAATTCTTAAGTGGTCAAGCTAGATCAAATGGCACAAGAGGCAAGCATAAGCAACATTAGACCCTTCTTTGATGGCATCAACTACATACTTTGGAAGCAAAAAAATGGAATTTTATCTTGATAATGAATCCATAAATTTGTGAGTTGTGGTTCTTGATGGTTGGCTACCTCCCATGATAAAGGAAGGAGAGAAAGAAGTATTAGTAGCAAGAAAAGATTGGTCCAAAGAGCAAAGGTAAGCCAATGCAAAAAACCAAAAAGCCGTCACCATTCTTTTTAGCTCTCCATCAAGGGAAGAATGTAGTAGAGTCCAAAGATGTGATAGTGCTAAAGATGTTTGGGAGACTTTATAAAACTACCATGAAGACACCTCTCAAGTTCATCAAGAAAAATGTCAAATGCTCATATATGAGTGTGAGATATTCAAATGCAAGCCAAACGAAAGACTGACTAAGATGACAAATAGAATCATGGGTATCATCACCAACCTCAAAACAAGCTTGGGAAAATCTACTCCAAAACCAACATCAACAACAAGATTCTAAGAGCTCTTCCAAAGAAGCTTTGGGAATCAAAGGTGACATCAATCAAGGAAGCCAATTGACAACTCCCTCAAGTGTATGGAATAGCTGTAGTGATATACTCGGAGTAAGAGGTCGAATCCACAGGGACAAACGTGGAAATCTTTTGATTATAGGCACAATTGACAAGAAAGTAAAACGAAAATCCTTGAGTAGATTTAAAATCAATTAAAACTAATTCAACAAGAAATTAAAAAAATTGAATAAATGCAATAACAAAAGTAATTAAGATTAAGAATCAACCAATAAAACAAGCACTAGAGTTCCGGGTTTCATCTAGAGGGAGCAATCAATTAACAATGTAAATCCACTTAACAAGAACTTCCAAAAGTGTTTTAATCCTCCATCGAGGTAGAAAAATGTATTTGATTAAATCAACTATGTCAATCATTCAATGCACACTGATTCACAATCAAATCCATTAAGCAATTCTCCAATTCAAGTTAGGTTAATTACCATTTCCGTATTAACATCTAACAAGTTCAATTCTCAATTCCGGTTAACAATAATCCATCGATTAATCATTAA
>CANYLF011759498.1:0-15115 GCA_948193215.1 Bocquillonia castaneifolia | reverse complement strand
AAGAAAAATTATAAAATTACAAATATATATTACCTATCTTCTAATCTTAAATTATAATGCACGTAAACAAGATCATTAAGCCTTTGATGCTCCAATCTATTACGCTTCTTGGTATGAATTCTTTCAAACACAGTCCAATTTCGCTCACATCCAGAAGAAGAAGATGTTTGGCTAAGAATTCTCACAGCAATCTTTTGTAAACTTGGAACATCATAACCAAATAATCTCCACCATTCATCTTCATAAAAATTAAAAAGGCAATAAATACAAAATGAACAGAAAAAAAAACATATATTATATTTGTATTTATGAAGTTAATTATGAGAGTGTGCATACCAGGACGAGTACTCTTGCAGGAAGTAAGAGCCATGGGTCGAGAAAAACTCTTCAGCCGCTCTCAAAAAATTCTAATTTCATCCATGATTTTTTCACTGGACAGCCCTAAAGTGTGTTTTTGCTTCTCAATTACATCAAGAAGGCCACCAAGAACTTCAGGTTTATTTGAAAATTTTGTTTGATCATATTGGAAGGCTGGATTAAGCCAATAAGCGGTAGCATGAAGTTCTCGACGCAACATCTTATCCCACCTAGCTTTGATAACATCTATATAAGGCTTGTATAAATTCTTCTTACCTTTGAATAGCTTCTTAATCCCCAAACGCGTCCTATACATCCCTTCATACACATAACCCATGGCGGGTTTCTCATCACAATCACAAATACGTAACATTCGTATCAATGGAGTCATAATCTTCACAATGATCACACAACTGTTCCAAAAATTCTCATCCAAGACAATTTGCTTCACTTCCTTACCTCTTGTCATTTTCAAAAATTTCTTATAATCGGAACTGACAACTAATTCTTGCAAATGATCTTTATGATCATGTAAGCTCTTCAAAGCAATGAATGTGGTGGCAAATCTTCTAGGTCCTGGACGAACAATTTCTGTCCACTTAGCCTTTTTCCGTAACCAATTTAAGATCCATTTATGGTTGTATACAAACACTGTAACCTTTGATGCTAAGGTAGCTATAGATTCAACTAAATGCATTTCTCCTACGTCTTTCATAATCAAATTGATACAATGAATAGCACAAGGAGACCAACTAAAATGAGGATATTTCTCCTCAAGCAAAGTTCATGCTACCTTATAGTTAGGACCATTATTAGTAACCATGTGAACCACATTCAATGGGCCTACCCATTCCACAATTTCTACAAAAAGATTACACAAATTCTCGGCACAAGTGTATATATCAGAGGCATCAAAAAATTTGATAAAAGAAATACCTTTTGGATAATACACTAAAAAGTTGATCAAAGGTCTTTGTCTTGAATCGGTCCATTCATCCCCCATTATAGTACAACCGGATTCAACCCAACAGCTTCTATAAGACTCGACAAGCATTGAGACTTGTAGTTTAGCATCCTTCAATAAAGTTGTTCGTAGAGCATGATAGGAAGCAGGTTTGTACCCAGCAGCCATGCTTGCTTCCTTGCTAATCATAGTAGGAAAGAAGCGAGAATTTGTAGCATTCAAAGGTATGCAAGCATCATAGAACCATAAAGCTATGGACATGTCAGTGTCATGCCATCTCTCCTTAATTTGCAAAGATGCTTTAATTCCAGCTTGAGAAGGTTCATTCACTCCCCTTTTGAAATATGATCCAATCTCAAAGTTAGCTTTCCTTTTTTATCTTATGTTAACAGGAGCATTAAAAGGACTCTCTTGAATATCACTATCTAGATCACAATCACCTTGGCTATAAAAGCATTAGAATCAATAAACAAAGATCTCTTTTCTTGTGCTTTTTGAATGTTTTCTTCAAAACTTCTTTTGATTTGAAACCAAATTTCTGAAGGGACTTTTTTGCATGAATCAATATTTCCTTTAGCTCTAGCTAATTGTTGCTTCATTCTATTAATACCACCGCCAAGAGTAATCCTTTGGAAAAAGGAACATGTTAAAACCCTCTTCCCTTTTTCATTGACCCCATCACTGATGTATCTCCAAGCTATATCCTTCTTTTGACGAATACTACTCCTATTTAAAGAGTTCGGATTAGTGGATTGTTTTTTCGATGGTGTAGTCCTTGATCATGTTGCTTCCATTGCTTCAAAAATGATAAAGGATTCATTAGAATAAAATATAAACAATAAACAAAATCATTTCATCACATCCAGTGCTCAAATTTACACTAAAAAAATAAAATGTAGTATCATTATCCATTTTAACCATTTTTTACCATATATTATAAATGAATTTTTTTATCATATATTATAAATGAACTTCTGCCACAATTTTTTAATCAAACACTGAAATTAATAAATTTACAAATTTGGTTCTTGTAAAAGAAATTATAATAAATTTATAGATTTGGTAGAATTAATACTAGCTATTTTTGTTGGTTTGTATCACAATTTTTCATTCATGTGTCTAAAAAGCAAATACCCATATCACATTTTTAATTAAAAAAAATGCATAGATATAAATCGAGCACATGCACATGGTAAAGATTAAAGACTAAAAAAATGAGAGAACAAAATGAGTGGCTTGTTTCACTTCTTATTTAACATCGGTGGCTTCAACTAATTGAAAACAAAAAGGAAAACATATACTTACCTCTTCTCCTCTTCTTTATCTCTTCCAAATTCTACTTCAATTCTTTTGACTTTTGAGTTTTCACTTCTCAATTTTTTTTAATCGACACTTTTCAATTTTTTTAGATGGGAGGAGAACTGCTATTTGGGAAAGGCCAAAAGGGATTGAGAACTAGCCAACTAGGGATTTTTATTCCACAAAAGTCAAAAGCTAAAATGACTAAAACACTGCCATTTTATCCAGAACCGGGGTTGGTGCGGGTTGACCGGCTCACTGGTTCGACTGGCGTTTTTCTAGGTCACTCTAGTTTTTAAACAATCTGATTTTATTGGGTTTGTGACCCGGACCTATGACCGGTTCTCGACTTTGGCGGTCCGACCTGCCGGTCTAGTCTGGGTTTAAAAACATTGCTTGAGATTCAAATCTAATACACTTTTTAACTATGACATAATGATACCCATATCACAAGTTGTTAGTAACCACGGCATTATTATTATTTAAGGCTAGGAAGTACACGCAAACCAATAATTAGTTTTATAATGTAGAAAGTGGAGTCGCCACCTGACTTGAGCTCGAGAACTATCCACTCATCATCACCACAATAAGTCTAGATTTAGGAATAAGATTATTCCATACTAGGCAAATCATATATTTAATTGTTAAATAAAGTTAAAAGTTCTTTTGAGTACATGCAATTTACAGTATTTAACAGAGACAATCATGAATAAAATATACAGAAATATAAACATTAACGCTTAATTATTTACAATTTATTTTTACATTAGTCCTATTTTATCAACCTAGTTATTTACAAATAAAACAAGCCGAAATGAATTTCTATTTATTTTAATTATTGTTTGGAATACTAATTCCTAATTATTTACACATGTAATGTAATGAATAATGAAAAATGTGGTTTCCTATTTTTTTTTTTATTTCAATTAGCACATTATTGATCTCTTCTACTAAAATGTACAAATAAAGTATTAAGAATATGAATAATATAAATAATATTCGAATCGAGCAATAAAATCCATTCACCATTAAAAAAGGCCTAATAGCTTATTATAGTCCGAACTTTGACCAATTTTTTGAATATAGCACAAACTTTAAATCATGTCAATTAGTACATTATACTTTGAGTTCATTGTCAAATATAGCTAGACATGTGTGAATTGGTAAAGTACCAAGAGGGGGTGAATTGGTGTAGAATTAGAAATTTCAAAACTTACAAGAAAGAAGACAAGTAGTTTATAACGGTTCGGACACAACAAGTCCTACGTCCACTTCTCCCAAAGACAAACTTTGGGGTTCCACTATCCACCAATGATCTACAAGAGAGTTCTCAACAAGTTAACTCACAACTTAGTGTTTACCAATGGTAACACCGAACCTTTACAAGAGTTTTACAAGGCTAACTCACAAACCTAGTGCTTGCTAATGCTTACATCAAACCCAACCTAAGTGTTTCCCAATCCTCGCAAATATTGACACTTGTACATTGTAGAAAGACCACTCAACCCAAGCAGCTAATTCTAATGAGTTCTAATTACCCACACATAATAAATTCACCAAGAATTTATTACAAAGAAATATGAGAAATCAATTTGCAATAGTTTTGGCTATCAAAGAATGTGTGTCTTCTTAAAAAGACATTTATGATGGGTATTAATAGCCAAAATACCCAAAACTAACTGTTAGAGACAAATGGAGTTATGTGTTTAACAACTAGTAAAATTTGCATTTAATGCTCCACTGGGTGTCAAGTCACAAGGGCAATCTTCAACGTTTTGGCCACGAGCTTCACAAAGTACTCCAACAACTAGTTTCTCCTTGGTGTCACGGGGGCGATCTCTATGGTCGCGGACGCGAAGAAACCATCCATGGGGAGCTTGGAAATGAGATATACGGTCTTGATGTCGCGGGGTCGATCTCCATTGTCATAGCGCAATCTTCATCTGTGAAGGCATGGTTCCCTTTGGTCACTAGGGCGACTTTCTCCATTGCGGTCGTGAGATTAGACTAGAAGGTTTTCATTTTTAGAGGCACTTTGGTCAAAGAATCGAGATTCGGTTAGAAGGTTTTGGCAATTGGAGGCAGTTCTATCACGGTGGTGAGGACATGAATCACAGGTGTGATCTCCATTGCGGGGGCGACTGCCTTGGTTGCAGTTGTGAATTACGAGTCACTTTTCCAAACTTGTTTGATACTTCTTGAAACTTGTCCTACACACTTGGGAACTTAGGTAAACACTTAAGAGAGGTTGTTAGGCTCAAAAATAAGTTAGATTGAGACTACTTAGGCCAACCATCTCCCCTTTTTGAGCTTGACAACTTAAATCAAATTAAGTTAAAAAAGTGTTTTACAAGTGTGTGGATTGAGGGAAATTTCTCCCCCTCAAGTTGTGCAGCATTAAAAATAATACGAAAGCCAATAAAAGAAGATGAAGCTTAAAGATAAGGTTTTGCACAAGTTTTTAACCAAATTACCAAGAATGCATTAAGTCCAAATCAAGTTCAAAAGGTGTATCTCAATCCAATCACACCTTGACAAGGTTGAAACTACGAACCATAGATTTCTCCCCTTTGTCATCTCAAAAGAGACATAACTAATATAATCAAGTTGATTAAAGAAAATAAAGGGAAAGAGGAATAAATAATTGAGGCACTAAAAACATCAATTTTCAAAAATAATCAAATATATAATACAAGAAAAGATTGCTAATGAAAATTTTTTTTATGAAATACTGATAACATTCATAATGGACTAAGAGAGTTATGATCACAAAGGGGAAGGTCTAGTTTGGCTTGGAGGGCTTTGAGGTCAATATGAATGAACTTGAGATCATCACCTTGCTCATCCATCATTTGATGTAGCCTATTATAAGCTAAATCATGCACATCCAGCCGCCTCTCAATGTTATTACAGCTTTGAAGAATCTATTCCCCAAGTGAGAAAGGTCTAGGGGTAGAGGAGGATCCTTCTCCTCTTCTATCTTGAATATCCACATGGGGAATATCAAGGTCTTCCCCATAGGGTACCCCATGTCCTTCTTCCACGTCTTCTTCTTCTTCTTCTTGGTCCTTTTCCTTCATTACTTCCTCCTCTAAGGCTTTCCTTTTCTCCTCTTTTTCCTTTTCTTTGACAGAATCAAAGAGTCCACCTAAATACTTGACCCCTCCTTCTTTCAAAAGAGTTACAATCTTGACTTTCTTTATAAAGAAATTATTGTCCATCAAGCCCCTTTCAAGCTCAAGAGCCGGTGAGAGAGGGTAGGCTTAAGACTTTTTGAGGTCAAACTCAAGAAAGTGAGTAATGTGAGAAATGTAGGAGCTCACAAGAATGGCAGACCCTTTGCCACTTATGAGTCCTAAAAGGTGATAGGTGAAGAAGTAGGAGGTTTGAATGGGTTCATTTCTGATTGCAAAATGGAGGAAGAGGAGGTCTTTTTGAGTAATTTTATTTTTTCCATCTTTCTTGGAAAAAACAGAGTTAGAAATTATTTTGTGGAGGGCAAAGTGGCTTAGGGTTTAAGGTATTTGGATTATGGCCGGCTTGAAAGTTGGGGGAAACTGTAATCTTTCTCCAAAATTTCCTCATGTCCATGTTGCTCTCATTGAAGTTCACCAACCCAATCTTTGAGAACCCAAAACACTCATCCATCATTGCCTTTTAAAACTTGATTTCCTTCTCAAACAATTTGAAGGTCATAAGGTTGGAGCCATGTTCAGGGTCAAGTTTCTTGTTTACCGTCAAAGTGGAGAGAAACTCTATGGTGAGAGCCTTATATCCATTGAACCTTGGAAAGGCAAACTTCTTCCAACTAAGGAGGTCTATAAATTCCTCAACTTCCTTATTGATGTCGAGGTCCTCTTAGGTCTTCACAAGGATCCTCATTGTCCCTATGTACTCCCTTGCATCCAATTTTTATACGTTCACCCTTTCTTCTTCATTGAACAAATCACAAAGATGGACTTGCCTTTGTGGTGGAGGAGGAGGATGTTTATAGACATTTTCTTTGCCATTTGATGAAGAAGGAGGATGATTCTTTGGAGACTCTTTTTGAGAATGAATGTGAGGCCCTTATTGTTCTTGGGGTTCTTTCATCACAATCCCCTTTGTTTTAGGCCTTTCTTCTTCTTTCTTCTCAATATACTTAATTTTCTTCGTTGGGTGCTTGGCTAAGTTCTCTATTAGACCCCTAAGTTCTTTTTGTTTCTTGGTCATTGTGTTTTAGTGGGGAATTCACAAAATCAAGAAAAAATGTTTTTTAAGGCTTTAAAGGGAGGAGTAGAAGAGAAGAAATATGAAAACAAGCCTTAAAACAAATAAGTAAAGGTGTAAAACTCATCCCATGTGCATTTTTGGGTATTTATTGGTGTCCTTAAATGACTCCTTATGATCATTGAGTGAGTCTAAGGTATTCATTTTAAGTCTAATGCATATGTTTCATGTTTTTGACTAAAACTTATAAAATCTTTGAAATCAAAGGGTGCTTCCATCTAGCATCCTTAACTCACTCTTAATGAAGTTCACGTGTTCTTCATTTATAGGCTTTTTGAAAATATAGGCTAGTTGGTTAGTAGTATCAATAAATTCTAATACTACATGCCATTTTTGCATATGATCTCTTAAGAAATGATGTCTAATGTCTGTGCGCTTGCTCTTAGAGTGTTGAATTGGGTTCTTTGAGAGATTAATGGCACTAGTGTTGTCAAATTTGATGGGAATATGATGAATGCTAAGACCATAATCTTTCAATTATTGTTGCATCCACAAGACTTGTGATCTACAATAACCCGCCGCTACATATTCGGCTTAGACGGTTAACAAAGCAACACTAGTTTCTTAGAGCACCAAGAAACTAAGCAATTATCAAGTAGTTGACATGTACCGGAGGTACTCTTTCTATCCATCAAACTACCGGCATAGTCTAAATCCGAGTATGCAACAAGATCAAATGAAATACTCTTGGGATACCGTAGTCCTAAATGCATTGTGCCATGCAAATATTTTAAAATTCTTTTGATGACATGCAAATGTGACTCTTTTGGACATGCTTGAAAACGTGCACACAAATATGTAGCATACATGATATCGAGTCTAATAGATGTAAGATAAAGAAGAGAGCCTATCATACCTCTATCCTTGTTTTGATCTACTTCTTTACCTTTTTCATCCTTGTCCAATTTTGGAGTGGTGCTCATGGGATTTTTGTTTGGCTTGCATCCATCCATCCCAAAATTTTTGAGTAGCTTCTTTGTGTACTTTGTTTGGTTGATGAAGATGTCATCCTTTTCATGCTTGATTTGCAATCCCAAGAAGAACTTGAGCTCTCCCATCATGCTCATTTCAAATTCCTTAGTCGTTCATTTTTAAATATCCTTGCACAAACTCTCATTAGAAGTACCAAATATAATATCATTAACATATATTTGGACAATAAGGATATTATGCTTATGCCTTTTGATGAAGAGAGTGGTGTCAACCTTCCCATTTGTGAAACCATTTTCATAAAGAAAGTTACTAAGCCTTTCACACCAAGCTCTAGGGAGTTGTTTTAAACCATACAAGGCTTTAGTAAGTTTGAAAACATGTTTTGGAATTTCAAAATTTTCGTAGCCGGGAGGTTGTTCAACATACACTTCCTGTTCAATGAAACCATTTAAAAAAAGCACTTTTAACATCCATTTGAAAAAGCTTAAAGTCCATGAAAGATGCAAAAGCAAGTAAAATCTTAATAGCTTTTAATCTTGCTACGAGAGCAAAGGTCTCATCATAGTCAATGCCTTCCTATTGGTTATACCCTTTGGCAACCAATCTAGTTTTGTTTCTAGTGACTTAACCTTGCTCATCTAATTTGTTCCTAAACACCCATTTAGTACCAATAATTGGATGATCCTTAGGCCTAGGAACTAAGTCCCAAACCTTATTCCTCTCAAATTGATTGAGTTCTTCTTGCATAGAAAGAAACCAACTCTCTTCATGGAGGGCCTCATCAATGTTCCTTGGCTCAATTTAAGATAGGAATGCAAGATTAGAATCTAAGAGTTTAAGTTGGTTTTGAGTACTTACACCCTAAGAGGTCTCACTAATGATGTTTTTCTTAGGATGATCTTTGGAGAAGATCCATGTTGGTAGAAGATCTTGATGCTCTCGTTGGTGATCCACATGAGCTTGATCATCACTTCTTTCTCCATTAGCATGTTCTTCTTGTGGCTCATTATCTTTGTCAAGCTCCTTTGAAGTTTGAGGTTTATCCTCTACAATATTTAGCTTGTCAAAGTCACCTATAGTATCATCACAAGAAATACCGTTCACAAGATCATGTTTACTAGTTTTATCAAAATTAACATGCTTTGATTCTTCAACCACTAGAGTTCTCTTCTTATAGATTTTATAAGCTTTGCTAGAAATGGAATAGCCTAAGAAGACTCCAACATCAATTTTGGATGCAAATTTTCCAAGGTTGTCCTTAGTTTTCAAAATGTAACAACCAAATACTCTAAAATAAGAAATATTGGGTGTTTTAGCATTCCATAACTCAAAAGAGTTTTTGTTAAAAGTTGGTCTTTTGAAAACTCTATTTGAAATATAACATGATGTGTTGACGGCCTCTGCCCAAAAATAGGTTGGTAAATCATACTCATTGAGCATTGTTTTATCCATCTCAATCAAAGTACAATTTTTCCTTTCAAGAACACCACTTTGTTGAGGAGTCTTTGGACATGAAATATTGTGTGAAATTCCTTTATCCAAACAAAAAGTTTCAAAAGATTCATTTTTAAATTCTTTTCCATGATCACTCCTCAAAGAATTTATGAAATAACCTTTTTCATTTTGAACACGTTTTGCAGAAGATTTGAAAGCGTCAAAAGCATCGCTTTTATGAGTTAGGCATGCGACCTAAGAATATCTAGTGTAGTCATCAACAATAACATATTCATAGTATTTTTCACTCAAGCTAGCTACTTTGGTTGGACCAAACAAATCCATATGAAGTAATTCAGGAGGTCTAGAAGTACTTACTTGGTTCTTTGGCTTGAAGGAGGACTTCGTATGCTTTCCCTTTTGACAAGCTTCAGACATCTTGTCCTTGGAGACTTTTATCTTTGGAACATACCTCATAAGCTTCACCTAACTCAAGCTTTTAAGCAACTCCAAGTTTGCATGCCCAAGTTTTCCATGCCAAAGCCAAGCATCATTGCTAATAGACACAAGACACTTTCACATTTTGATTAGTAAGGTTGTGCAGGTCAATTGTGTAGACATTGTTAAATCTTTTGCCTTTGAAAACTACCTAGTCATCCAAAGACCTAGAGACAAGCCAAGAATTCAAGTCAAAAGTAAACTTAAAGCTTTTCTCACACAATTGACTTACACTAAGTAGATTATGCTTTAAACCATTAACCAAAAGCACATTTTCTATAGAAGTAAAGGAGTCATTACCTATGGTGCCAATACCAATTACCTTACCTTTGGCATTGTCACCAAAAGTGATGGTTCCACCTTTCTTTCTCTCAAGTTTGGAGAAGAGCTATGAATCATCGGTCATATGCTTGGAACATCCACTATCTAAGTACCATAAGGTTGCTCCAATGGTTGTTTTCAAGCATACCTACAATCACAAATTGTATCCCTAGGTCTTAGGTACCGAAATGAATTTGGGTCCTTGGGGGTTAGCCTTTGAAAACTTGCCCAAGCTAGGTTGCTCCCTCCTAATGTGACAAAACACATTAATTTGCCCATGTTGTAAACAATAGTGACATTGGACATTAGGAGAGGAGGTCCTTTTTCTTAAGGCCTTTTGCCTTCTAGGGTGCTGTTTCTTAGGAGATTGCGCTTTAGGAAGAGGCTTGCCTTTAGGTTTCCCTTGTGGTTTACCCTTACACTTGCCTTGGGAGGGTTTTGTCCCCTTAGCATTAGAGACACTAGGTGTCTTTCCTCCTTGGTTAGACTTAGGCTTCCAATCCTTAGTCTTAGCAACATCCACACTAAAAACCTATGGAGATGACAAAGATGGTCTTAGTAGCATTTTATGAGGTTGAAGTCTTATTGAATCCTAAACCATGTCTCATAAGAGGAACCCTTTGTGACACCAATAAGGTATTAAGGTTTTCCTTCCCTTTATGGAACTTGGTTATGGATTTCCTCAATTCCTCAACCTCATTTTTTAATGATTCATTCTCTTAGGAAAGAGTCATCATTGTTGAGGTCTTTGATTGAGCCACTTGTAGTTGATCCTTAAGTTCTCCATTGGAAACCTTAAGAGCCTCTACTTGAGCTTTGAGCTTATTGATCTCCTTATCATTCTCTAGACACCTTTTTGGGCACTGAATCATATTACAATGGTAGAGAAGACAATTAGAGTTTAGCTCCTTGATAAGCTCTTTGGCTTAATCATCATTATCACTATCAGAAGAGAAATAAAAAGAAGAAGTATAAGAAGAGTACAAGGAGTACTTACCTCTTGAAAAGAGTCTTCTATGGCCATGAAGGCTAAGTTGGCATTTTCACCATCACTCTCATTATCATTTTCTTCATCTTCTTGGGAGGAAGAGAAAGATTCGTTGGTGTTGTCCCAATTGGCACTAAAGCTTTTCTTGTGCCTTCCTTTGTGTGATGGGCATTCCGTTTCGATGTGCCCCTTCTTTCTACATTCGTAGCACTTGACCATGCTACTCTTCTTCATGTATTTTCTTCTCCTCTTCTTCTTTTGCTAGGGAAGCCATCTCTTCTTTTGATGAACTTAAGAACCTTCTTGGATAGAAGCATAAGGTTCTCATCATTTGTAGCTCTCTTTGCCTTCTCGTCTTCACTTTGCTCTTGAGTTGTCTTTAGAGCTAGTGACTTCTTCTTTTCCTCTTTCTTCTCCTTCTCTTCTTGCCTTTCATCCTCCTCATCCTTCATAATATTCATTTTATACATGAGGAGGCTTCCAATGAGCTCATCGATTGCCAAAGTGTCCAGATTTTGACTCCTTATTGGAAGCTATTTTGGCTTCAAACTTTCTTCTTGGCAAGGACCTCAAGATCTTTCTATTGACTTCACTGGGATTGTAGATCTTGCCAGGTTTCTTCAAGCTTTCCACCAAGGCAAGAAGACAGTTGGTGAGAGTAGTTACATTCTCATTAGCACTCTCTTGAAGGTCTCATATTGATAGACCAAGAGCTCTACCTTCTTGTTCTTTACGGATGTTATACCTTTATAATGGTTGGCTAAAGTCTTATAAATGGAAAATGTGGTTGTGCAATGTTGCACCCTTGCACATTCTTCTCTGGATAAGGAACCAAAAAGTATGGACATAGCTCATGATTCTTACCATTGCTTTTTCAATATGCTTCCACCCAATCGTTCCTTTCAAGAGGAGTAGTCACATCTCCCATAGTTATAGTTGGTGGCTGCCATTTCGTAAGGACTTGGTCCCAAATGTCTATTTGGTCACTATCCAAGTAGGATTGCATACGCACTTTCCAATCTAAATAGTCACTTCCATCGAAGAATGATCTCAAGCTTGTAAAACTTTCACCCGCCATGTTTTATGATCTTGAACTCCCACTTAAGGTTGAATATGAGCAACTAGGCTCTCATACCAATTGAAATACTCAGGGGGGTGAATTGGGGTAGAATTAGAAAATTAAAAACTTACAAGAAAAGTGACAAGTAGTTTATAGTGGTTCAGACACAACAAGTCCTACTATCCACTATCCACCAAGGATCTATAAGAGAGTTTTCAACAAGTTAACTCACAACTTAGTGTTTACCAAGGCTAACACCAAACCTTTATAAGCATTTTACAAGGCCAACTCACAAACCTAGTGTTTGCTAAGGCTTACACCAAACCTAACCCAAGTGTTTCCAAATCCTCACAAAGAATGACACTTGTACAAGGTAGAAAGACCACTTAACCCAATCAACTAATGCTAATGAGTTCTAACTACCTACACATTATAAATTCACCAAGAATTTATTACAAAGAAATATGAGAAATCAATTTGCAAGAGTTTTGGGTATCAAAGAATGTGTGTCTTCTTCAGAAGACATTTATGATGGGTATTTATAACTAAAATACCCAAAACTAGATATTAGAGACAAAAAAAAAGAGTTATATGTCTAACAACTAGTAAAATTTGAATTTAATTCTCTACAAGGTGTCAAATCGTGGGGGCGATCTTCAACCTCATGACCTTGAGCTTCATAAAGTACTACAATGGCTAGTTTCTACTTGGTGTAATGGGGGCGATCAACATGATCGCGGGCGTGATGAAATTATCCATGGGGAGCTTGAAAATGAGATATACTGTCTTGATGTCGTGGGGTGATCTCCATGGTCGTAGGCGTGATCTACATATGTGAAGGCATGGGTTCCCTTTGGTTGCGGGGGTGACCTTCTCCATTGTGGTCGTGAGATCATACTAGAAGGTTTTGATCTTTGGAGGCACTTTGGTTGCGGGCATGATCCATCCAATTGTAAGCATGAGATTTACTCAGAAGGTTTTGGCACTTTAGAGACACTTCTATCGCAGGGGAGAGGAAATGGATCGTACGATCTCCATCGCGTGGGTGACTACCTTGGTTGCGACCGTGAATTATGAGTCCTTTTTCCAAACTTGCTTGATACTTTTTGAAACTTGTCCTACACACTTGGGGACTTAGTTAAACACTTATGAGATATTGTTAAGCTCAAAATAAGTTAGATTGAGACCACTTAGGCCTACACTTGGAGCAAAGTGTGCACCAGTAAAGTGTTAGGAGGCCTTGGTATCACTCCAATTAATGTTACTAATCAAAGTCTACTTCTTAAATGGGTATGGAAGCCTTCTTAAATGGGTATGGAAGATTAGAAAGAGAGAATCTTCTTCTTTTTGGTACAATATGGTGGTAACAGCTTTAGGTTTGCATACTTGGATGGATTTCATTTATCTTGATAAAAGTTGATGTTAACTATTAATATGAAGTCGTCACGTAACAATTGATTTTGGTATGATTCTTGGTTGAATTTTGGACCTCTATGTGATCAATTTCCACGTCTTTTCAATCTTCATAAGGAAAAATCAATAACTGTTTTTGAATTGTTCAATTTAGATTGGCATATGAATTATAGGAAGAGACTTTGAATTAATGAAAAAGCTTACTTTCAGAGCTTATTACAGCTTGTTAACTCCTTCCAACCTAATATTGGAGAGTTGGGTGGTGATCAACTGATTTGGATGGGAAGAGTTGGTAACTATAAAGCTTCAAATTTTGTCAAATACTTGTCTCGTCAATTAGGTACGTCCTTTAATTCTTTAAATTTCAATTTTAAAAGGATTTGGAATGAGTCGGTACCACCTAAGATCATATTTTATGCATGGCTTGCATGCCATGACTACACTCCAATGCTTCTTTCTTTCCTTCCTGAAATATTCAATTGGTAAATTCCTCCATGTAATCTTGCTATTCTTGTGAAGAAAATATTAACAACTTGTTATTGCATTATTGCCATGCTTGGCCTATATGGATATTGTTTTTTTACAAGATTGATGCGCCTTTTTTCATGCCGAGAACTTTTCTACTTTCTTTTATTTATGGCATTTAGTTCAAGTCTCTTCCCCTCACAACAAGCTTTGGAATTCTCTATGGTACATTTTTGATTTAGGAGTTATGGAAAAATAGTAATCGAAGAATTTTTTTATTTAAAAATTCCAATTTTTGGGGGGGCCTTGTTTCGATGTATTTCTAAAGCTGTTTTTGTGTATAAAACTAGAATTCCATGTTTTCCATATAGTGCAATGGATGTTTATCAGTGCTTTAATGGAATTTTTAGAATGAATAAGGCTTTTTTTCATACTAAGATGATGTAGTCTTAAGTGTGCAAAACAATCTTATATTTTTTTTTCCACTCTTGCAGATTAATAAAATCTTCACTTATAAAAAAAAAGGTTGGTTTAAAAAAATGAAATATAAAATAATAAAAAATAATTATTTTACTCACATAACTTTAATAAGGAGTCATGTTTAATCTTGAATGCTATTAATAAATTTTGCAACAATACTCCTTCGAACTCAGAAAGTAATAACGAAAATGGCTAACCCAATAGCAGAATTCACAGCTGCCACTATTGGAACCAATGAAGCAAATGATTGACCCATCATATTAGTAGGAATATTTCATCTATTAAGAAGGATTTCCTGAATACCTAAAATAGAGATGATCATATAAAATGTGGAATATTTAATAAGATCCATTTCGGGAACGTGGAATGTAATAGAAATTCAATGCTCGTGAATACACTGAGTTGACTCAAATTTTTGATGAACTTAAAAATATCTTGAATTGTTATATTTATGAACGAATTTAAATAAAAAAAACTAACAAAAAAAAACTCTAACCATTCAAACCCTTTTACACCGCTACTAAAAAAATGTAGTTTCGAATGCACAAGCCAAGTATGATATGTGCAACAATTCAAAGTTGTTGTTTGTGCAAAAAAATAACCATAAAGAAAATAGGAAGAGGTTGGTTGCAAG
>CANYLF011759429.1:0-23484 GCA_948193215.1 Bocquillonia castaneifolia | reverse complement strand
ATTTATAATTTCTAAAAACTAAAATAGATAATGGAATAAAAATATTAAAAACTAATTATTATATTTATCTCAAATTACAAAGTATTTAACCAATTAAAATTATTAATTCACAATTCATAAATGAAGTTAGCGAACATAATATTATAAAAGAAATTCAATCTTCTTGAAAATTATTAAAATTACTATACTTTTAATTTCTTTAATTTCAATCATCTTGTACGTATCGTTATTCATAAAAAAATGGTGATTGATTTTTTATTTTATTTTTATGAGTTTTAATTTTACTTAATGGAACTTTAAATTCCTTATTTCAAATTAAAAAAAAATACAACTATTTTTAATATTTCATTTATATTAATTACTAGTTTTTTTCTTCACGTGCACTGCATGTGGTACTCATTATTAATATAATTATGTTCTCAAATTATTTTTCTTACTTTTTAAGTTAAACCATATTACTTGATTACCAATATATTTATACATCTCAAGATTTAATTATAACTTCCACAAGACCTAGAATGATTAACACTTTTTTCAATTAATTACAAGTAGTTTTTTTTAAGCTAATTAATTACAAGTAGTTAATCATTTTATAATTTAGATTTTCTACTAATAGTGCACATCACATAAATTTCTATTGTAACTAACTTTTCAGGTATTTACAGTCTTTAAATGACCATGAATTCTTAATGAAAGTTGTAGATCTTGATTTGCTTTTGAGTCAAGATTTTAAATCAATAAATTTTGAAAAATTCACATTGAAAATTCATATTTTCTACAAAAACTCAATATAAATATAAACTTAATTATAATAAACTAATTAAAATTTATTTCTATACTAAACCAGCTAAATTGATCACTAAAAATACTTTTAAAAAATTAATTCATAATTACATAACAAAAACCCAAGTTAAGCAAATACAAAGAATTAATACAAAGAATTTATGGTAAAAAAATAAAATTTTATATACCTTTTTAATTTTAGATCTTAAATCTTCAAACCATACTTCAATAGCTTGAATGATTAAAAAAATTTGTAAACTTAGTTTTATTGGTTTTTTAAAGAGAGAAGAACAATCATTTTTTTCAGTCTCGATCTTGATATATTTATACCTTTCAAGATTTAACTACAGCTGTCTACAAGTCTTAGAAGGATTAGAATTTGTTTCATTCAATTACAAGTAGTTGATCTTTTTAAAATTTGGATTTTAACCAAGATTACACATATCTTCTAAACTGTGACTCATTTTTAAAGTATTTTGCAGTATTTAAATGGCCACAAATTCTCTATGAAAGTTGTAGATCTCGATTTACTTTTAAATTTAAGCTTTTGAATCACTCAATTCTAATTCTTATAGCTCAAGTTATGGCCCATCGAATGTGCTGCACTTTCGACTTGCGAATTTCATATTAAAAATTTAAATTTCCTATGAAAACTAAATATAAATATGAATTTAATTTAAATTAATTAATTAATCATTAATTCTACTCTAAAAATAACTTAATTAGTCTAAATTATTTACTAAATAAACTTTAAATAATTAATTGATGACTTTAGAAAATAAAATACACAAACTAAGTACAAATAAAGAATTCATAGTTGAAAAATAAAAGTACTGATTTGTAACTCACTTTTCCGAATCTTCTAGCTCAAGTTATGGCCCATCGAATTTGCTGAACTTTTAAGCTGTGAATTAAACATTAAAACCCAAATTTAAACTTTTGAATCACTCAATTCTGAGTCTTTTAACTCAACTTATTGCCTGTCAAACATTCTACACTTTCAAGCTGCGAATTTCACATTAAAAACCTAAATTTCCTGTGAAAACTCATAATAAACTCGAATTTAATTTAAATAAATTAATTAATCACTAATTATACTTTAATAATAATCTAAATTAATTACTAATTAGACTTAAAATAATAAGTTAACGACTATAGAAAAAAGAAAATCTAAACTAATAATAAATAAAGAATTCACGGTTAAAAAAATTAAAAAAATTTATATACATTTTTAAGTTATTCACCATGCATGAAATTCTTCTAAGCTTTCTTATTTATTTTTAGAGAGCGAAAAAAGATATTAATTTTTCAACATTGGCTTCCATCCATTTATAGTGCTTAAACCTTAATTAAAACTGTTCACAACTCCTAGAATGATTAGGACTTCTTTTAATTAATTCTAAATAATAATTCCTTGTAAAATACGGATTTTCCCTAAGATTATGTAGAGCGTCTGACTTGTAACTCAATCTTCAGTTATCTACAGTCTCCGAACGAGCACGATGTCTTCATGATAGTTGTAGAGCTCGATTTTCTCTTGAATTTAGACTTTTGAATCACCCAGTTCTGAGTTTTTTAGCCCAAATTATGGTCTGACGAAATTGATGTACTGTTAAACTACAAATTTGATACTAAAAATCTGAATTTTCTAAGAAAATAAAAAAATCTATATAAATCTAAAATTAATTCGTATAATAACGTGCAATTTCAATATTTATATTTTTTTCAATTATTATGCTTTTAATATATATTTAAAATTTTAATTAATGAATATTTTTAAATCCTGAATAACTAAGGATTTTATTTTAATTAATCAATATATCTCCTAATTCTAATTGAATTCCATATTTGCTATTAATTAATTAAAATAATTATTAAATAACCATTTAGATCTTCATTAAAACCTTTCAATAAGCTAATTAGGGCAGGATAAGGGGGTCAATTTGCCTGTCCCGTCCTCCCCCGTGTTCCCACTTCTATATATGTTATAGATGTAATAAAGGAGAGACCTAGCTAGAATAGAGTAGACAACAGTTTGGCACTTGAAATTTTTTATGTGTATTTTTTTTATAAAAAAATTAACATAAAGCATAACCATCAATTTTATGCAAACTATTTTATTTTTGTATATGTATTTATATTTTGTGATTTTTATTTGTCTCACATTTTTTCTAACTACTATAATTCAATCTTTTTCAAACTTTCTCATACTTAAAAAAACTATTTTAAAATCTTTTTCTACATATTTTAACTAATTCTCTTTTATTATATTACATTATTACATTTTTCAAAATAAACTTAAAATAAAAATTTTAAATGGTCCTTTATTACATAATATACTTTTTTAAAAAACTAAATTTATGATATAAGAATAATTCTTATAATTTATTTTTGAAACAATGTCTTAAAAATTTAATACCAAATAAAATAAAGGGATAATTATGTTTTACCCATTATATTTTACCCTAATATATTGATTGCCCTCTCACATTTGAAAAAAACATTTTTTGCCCCTTATATTTTATTTTTGTTATACTAATTGCTCCTTTCTATACACTTTTAATCATTTTTTTATTATTTTATATTAAATTAAAAAAATAACTCATAGTTAAAAATGTATTTTTCAAACGTGAGAAGATAATCAGTGTATTAGGGTAAAACGCAGGGGTAAAATATAATTTTCCCTAAAATAAATTTAAAAATAAATTCAGAATAATTTATTAGTGATTAAAAAATTAATTTTTATGGAAATCAAGGTCCTTGTAGCTGCTAGTTTAAGAGAAATTATTAGGTGATGTTTTGACTTCACAGCTCCCAAATCCCAATACTTAAACAGCACAGCACAACGAATTACTATCAAAAGTACAAAACCAGACAAATTTCTTGGACACAGTTGCCCCCATATTCACTCTTGAGTCTTGAGTCTTCACTCTGCACTCTTCTTCTCATGCAAAAGCCCTCTCTATAAATAGAGGAAACCTAAGCTTTACTTGCTCACCCACCCAACACTTGATCAAAGCATTTTTTTCTTGTCTTAAACTAGTATTCCTTGTGCTTAAAAAATAAAAATGGCATACTCAAAGACTCTCCTTTTCCTTGGCCTTGCCTTTGCTGTTATTCTCCTCATCTCTTCTCATGCCTCGGCCCGTGAGCTTGATGAGGCTGTTCCAGCTAGCTGTAAGTATCTTCAATACCATTTGTAAATATATAAATTTTAAAATTACTAACTCTTCTGTTGTATTTGTTCTTTTTATCCTCTCCGTGAGCTAGCCTTTACTGTCTGAAACCATTTCGAGCAGGAGTTCCACTTCTTATGGATTTTATAATAATCTCCATTTATATATATAAAAAAAATTATTAACTCTTTCTTTTGTTCAATATACAGATGGAAATGGACGTGTTGACAACTATGGGGAGGAGCACCGATACCACGATCCGAAACACCATGGAAAACACCATGGCAAGCACCACGGAAAGCCTGGTCACGGTGGTTACCCAGAAACTGATGATGAAAATTAGATGGGAAATATATTCACTCGTTAAGTTCGCATGTTGCATGTGCCGCTTTAGTTTGTCACTTTCCAATAAATGGTTTTGTGCGTCAACCAAAAAAAATATGTAAATAAAATAAATAAATGGGTTTTGGTGTCATGACCTTCTTTGGCTTTCTAGCTAAAAAAAGTGTCATGATTTATAGTTGTCTAAGTCTTCCTACGTGTTGTCTTTCTTCTTGTTTTTCATGTATTTTAAAATTTCAAGTAATGTCATGAAATGCAGAAGCTTTCAATCGTTACGCAATTTTCTTTTTGTATTGTATTGTTTTTTTTAATTGTTAAAAGGGTAAATTTGTAAAACGAGAAGGAGAGAAAAAGGAATAGTACTCTCCAACTTCGATAAAAGAAAACGGTGGTACAAATTTGGAGACCATTTAGTTACGACATTAATAATCAAACGAAAAGGAAAGTATAAATAACTTCTTGTAAGCGCTAATTGAAAAAGACCATTCGTGAATTGTACTACAATACAACTATAATTCAATTTACAGGAAAAAGAGTGGCATATATAGAACGCCAGAAAATATTATTATAATCCTCATAATTAATATTTCTAAATTTCCTTTTATAATTCTACCTATGTTCCATAAAAATAGTCAATTATTTCTTTTTAACTTGTCCCACGATAACTGTCTACTTATAAAATCAAGAGCATATTAATTTCTTTTTTTTTTCAAAATTACCCTTAATAATTTATACATTTCCAAAGCATATTAAATGAATTAACACTATAATTATAATTTTTTTAGAAAGGTAAACTTATCAATTTGCATTAGATTTCACTAAAATTAAGAATATTCAAATGAATTTTTAAACTCTATGAAAATGAATAATGAACTCTTTTTGTGGAACGGAGATAGTATTATATACTGATCGATACATGTGCCAAACATTCATACATGAAATTTGATTACTGGGCTTGCTCTAATAATTCCTTTCTTTCTCGCACACTCGGGGTCCAGACACACCGGTACTTATTTTCTTTATATATATATATATATATATATATATATATATATATATATGTAACTTTACCATAATATATGTTTTAAAGAACAAAGTAATTGAATTTTCCTTATTAAAAAAATAATTTATCAAAATTTTTAATTTTTTTTGCAAGGGAATTTTTTTTTAACTAGGTTTGAAAAAAATAAATCTTTTGATAAATAAAATATTATCATCTAGATGTTTTATTAATACATTCAGAATATATGAAATAATAATTAGGGTAGCTTTAAACATTTAATCACGTAAATGGCAAAATTGGTTTTGATTTTTGTTTTTTGGACTTTGTCTTTCCTAATGTATTATAAAAAAATTATTTTAATTTTTTTATATGGGGAGGGGGATTTGAATCTTGGACTCCCAGGTTCTACATATGTTTCATGCAACCACTAGGCTATATTTTGGGAGACACAAATTATTTTAATTTATATTTTTATTAAGTAGTGTGATTAACAAAAAGAAAAACATACTAATTTGACATCAATTAAATTTAAATAGTGCAAAAGAAAAAAGAAATAAACCTTTTAACTTTAATTTCATACTGAGATATACTTTACTAAAAATTTATTTTCAATTAACTCTATGTTAAATTAACTTTAATTTCATAAGGAAGTAATAAAGATTATATATATAAGAAATTAAAAAATTTAGAAGAAGGATAATTTTATCAAATAAAGAAGTAAAACCTAAAACCTAACGGTTGGTAAAAAAGTTCCAAAATGGAACTTGTTGAATCAATAGTTGTTTGAGGCTTAAACCATTATCAGCTACTGATTTATATGAGTTATATATCAAACACCTAAAAAGGTTGATAAATGTCAAACCAATAACAGCACTTTCGAGCAGCACTTTAGTAATATTTTATTAATTTAATATTTTGGTCAAATATATATTTTCAGCTTATAACAATTTTAAACAAGGTTTTGATAAGGATAACTTTTAGTTTGTTTGTAATTCCTATCATATCTGTTAATGTTATAGTTGTAGTTGTATCCCTAATCCTGGTGTAATTGTAATCCTATATATACCTTGAATGATAATGAGAATATGAGCCTCTTTTAGTACTCTGTTGTTTTACTGTTTCATGGTATCAAAGCCTTACGGCTTAACCCGAATATGTCTTCTTCCTCGTCAAGTGCTACCAGTTCATTAACTGATTCTTTTTCGTCATCTGCTACTTCTTCTACAACATTTTCTTCGAGTGTTTCTCACTCTTTACCTATCAAATTGTCTTTGACCAACTACCTCCTCTGGAAGGCAGAGATTTTACCGCTCCTTAACAGTCATGAACTCACCAAATATGTCAATGGTTCAGCCCCACTCCCACCAGAAAACATTGAAGGTCAATCGAACCCTGCATATGCCCTCTAGTTCCGACAAGACCAGCTTGTTCTCAGCTGGATAATTAGATCTATCTCTGGAAACTTAGTTTCTCAGGTTGTTGGTGCAACTACTACACATGACACTTGGACTAAACTGGCTACCACCTACGCGTCTAGTTCTAAAGCGTAGGTGCATACCATCAAATCAAAAAAATTTAAGCTTTCAAAGGAGTCGGCTGAATCAGTTACCCAGTATGTCCATCGCGCCAAACAGATGCACGATCAACTTGCAGCACTCAACAGCCCTAAAACTAAGGATGACCTAATTCAGGTCATTATAAACGGAGTAGGCATCGTTTATCGTCCGTTTGTTCGTTCTCTTGAAAATTGCTTGGATGTAGTTACCTTTGATGATCTGTTTGGACTTCTGTTGAGTGAAGAAGAAAACGTTGAACGAGATGTCTCACCAAAGGAGTCCGTCCAACCCACATCTCTTTTTGCTCAAGGCAATTATCAACAAAATCGCGCATCCAATTCCTACTCTGGAGGTCGCGGACAGAGTGGACGTGGTCGGGGATGCAACACTACTAAAAAACAAGCAGTTTTCCGATGGAAATATCCATCGGTAATACTGAAAAATCCGTCGGTAACTACAATCACCAACGATCTACCGACAAA
The DNA here is from genome assembly GCA_948193215.1 of Bocquillonia castaneifolia. Classification (NCBI taxonomy): domain Eukaryota; kingdom Viridiplantae; phylum Streptophyta; class Magnoliopsida; order Malpighiales; family Euphorbiaceae; genus Bocquillonia; species Bocquillonia castaneifolia. The sequence goes on along the minus strand of CANYLF011759429.1, from coordinate 16,142 downwards.
AATGTTTCGTCGGAACTAGTTTAGTCGGTAAAGAAAATACTGATGGAAAAAGCGTTCCGTCAGTTATTTACCGACGGATTTACGAGGCACCATGTGTCGCTAACTAGCGTCCACATGAAGTGTCGATGCAATTTTACTGACGAAATATCGACACTTAAGCGAGCAGTTAGAGGTTCATTAATCCGTCGGTAAGGTGTCGCAATATGGTCGGTTGTTTACCGACGGAATACCAACAACTTAGAGACGGTTTTTGGGAATAAATTGTTCGTCTCTATTCCGTCAGTACATTGTCAGTAAATTAAAAATAGAATTTTTTTATATAAAAATTTGCTAGCAATATATATATTATTTTCTATTATAGTAATAATACTATACACATTATAGACACACACACACACACTCTAATTATAGTAAAAAAATTAAAGGCAAAAAAAAAATAATATATATATATATATATATATATATATATATATATATATATATATATATATATATATATCCCAAATATATACAAAATATACAAGTGTCAAAAAAAAATATAAATACATAACTAACCAATACAAATAGGCGATTTAATCGTCTAATCCAGTCGTATGATCAGGATCAGTGGTGTGGTCCTCTGGAGCTGATATGCCAGTGACAGGTGCAGTATGTGGAGGAGGATCGACTGAAAAATCATCAGGATAGTCGATGCCGAACTCCCGTCCCCTTTGAATAAGGACATGTCTCGATCGATGATCTGGATGGATAAAGTGCTCTGAATCTCATCAATAATCTGACGCCGAAGATCATCGAGCTGGGTCCTCAATGAAGTATGTACGGCCTTATTGAACGCCTCTGTGGTCGAGAAAAATGATCGCTCAGGTGGTGGAGGAGGAGGCTGTAGATCGGAGGACTGGTATTGGAAATCAGTTGCAGATCCAAGTCCATATACTTCTTCCCCTTCACCGCTTGGAGCCATACGATGTTCTCATTAACAACGGGTGAACTGGCACCAACATCTTGATCAGCTGATGGAGGGGCAAAGGAAGAACTAGTCACGTGATGAGCCTAGCTGGCAGACTCCATAAGCTCCTGAAATCGGGTTTAAATAACGAAAAGAGTAATTGGTCAGATAAGATATAAATTAATTAAAAGTGTTGGTCATTTTTTTTAAAGTTATAGAAAACTTACGTGAGCCTGTCGTGAACGCTCATTAATGAAAGTCTTGTCGCCATGCTCTTTTGTGTGAGTGTAACGAAAGAGTCTAGGTGCAGATGGCTTCTTCCCCTCCCCCTGAGTCTGAAAAAACAATTAAGTAGATAGTTAATAAACATGAATAAAAAATAAATAATTAAAAATTTTTAAATGAAATAATGTAATTTAATTTTAAGGCATTACAAAATCCTGCTCGTGCTGTATCATAGACCGTGAACTGCATGAGTGGGTGGACATACCTGTCCCTCTACCTACCGGCTCACTATGCCTGTTAGTGCTCCTCTACGTGCACTTGGATATGTAGGTCGGGTCTTCCCACAGCTTCACCCACTCCATCCACACACCGTTTGGTACAGTCTTGTTCTTCTCCTTCTTGTTCTTCCACTTGTCCTTGATGTCATGGACAGTGTCAGTGTACCGGTTGGCAGCATGCTTGAAGAAAGCACGCTTGATTGTAGCCTTGATCTCCACCCACCTATATAACTTCTGTAAAAAAAATGGAAAATGTTAGTTGTTAGTTCTTAATACAATAATTAATATTAAGGAAAATTCATATTAAGTAAAGTTGTCATGTGCCTTGAACTCCCTCTAAAACATCTCCTGATCATCTCTCTCTCCAAGGACTTCCATGCGATGCCATAAGGCTTCCATTCCTTCTTGAAGATCTCAGTCATGCACCTGGAGACCTTCCTAGAAGGCTCCACTCTATCCCTGTAATCATTAAGAACACAAATGTATTAGATTTTCAATATATAGTAATTTAGAAAAAAAAATATTTAATGAATGAAATTAAATATTAAGAGAGATTAATATTACCTTTTCTTATTCTACCGTACTAAGCAGATAGGAAAGGTCAGATCCTCACAATGCTCTGGGGAGTCAGGTTGGACAGCCTACTCATTCTCATCCTTCTGCTCCTGCCCCCCATCTCTAATAACAGTTTGATCAGGCATCTCCTCTTCGGTATGAGTAATGACCTCCTCCTCTGCCTGAATGGGAAGAGGTACATCATCCTCATCCCTCAACTGTAATCTATCCCCCCTCGTACCCTTTACCACCCACACCACTACCACGCATACCTGTTAAATAACAATGATATATATAATAGAGAAATGCTTTATAATAAAAAAATTATACATGTGTTCTAACAACAACCTATAAGTTAAATTTAATTCTTTATTAATTATTTACTTTTATTATTCAGTGTCATCATCATATATTGGTTCATCATCATTTTCAGAAGTGTCTACATCTGTTTGGAACTCGTCTTCTTCTAAATCGGAGCCCCTATCATTTTCTTCAGAAGTGGAGCCCCCATCATTTTCCACAAATTGGTGTTCAACATCCTCATTAGCAATATTATTAGTTGCTACTAAAACTACGTCATCATCATCGACCGCCAGTTGAAGCATAAATTATTCAGTGTCATCATTTTGAAATGGTGGTTCGATGATATCAGTGATTGTTGTAGAAGGAACATCAATGGCTGCTCGAGCTTTTGTTTTACACACAGCTAACCAATTAATTCTATCCCTTTTAGCATCTGGATACTTGCAAAAATAAACATGTGAAGCTTGTGTAGTCAACACAAAGGGTTCATACTTGTTGAAACGTCTTCTTTCGTGCACGTCCATAAGTTTAAATCGATGATGTATAATTGTACCCACATTCAGTGTTGGATCGTACCAATCACACTTGAACAAAACTGTTCTTTTGATAGGGAGTGCTTGGAATTCCAACTCTACAACTTCAACGAGAATTCCATAATAGCCACTCTCATTGTCAGAGTATGGAGTGCCCTTAATACAAACACCACTAATGTCTGTTGCTCGGGTACTGCCATAATCAATAGTGTGGAATCTGAATCCGTCAACACAGTAACCTTTAAAAATTTTGACTTGCCTTAACGGATCGCTAGATAAGGATTGAAGATAATTATTAGTTATATTGTTTGAAGGTATAGAAGCATGTTGAACATGAATTATTCAAGTTAATTAAAGCAACATATATAATATTAGAATAATTAAACGTAACTTCATTAGAAAATTCATACGTATTTCTGAAACCAGTGACAAAATTCATTCTCTGTCATGGCACTGACGCCTTCATTATTTAAGAGTGGAAATCGCTGATGAGTTTCAGCAGCGAAGATGCTACAATCATGAATTGAATGGAATTAAGTTGATGAAATTCATTAATTTCAATGAGAAAAAGAAATTGATAGGAAATATACTTACTTGATGAAAGGTTGTACTTCGGGACAATTCAACAAGACATACAACCAAGCTGCTTTATATTTTTCATCTCCTATGTACCGTTTTCCCTTTGCACCAATCGGTTTACCTGGAGGCTTGAATATTCAAACATGTCATCAGGGAGATCGTTCGGCATTTGCACCTCATTACGCTTTTCCTTTTCTAGAAAAGTCGGATTCCCCTCTTTGAAATAAAATGACGCAAATTTGACAGCTTCATCCATCAAATATCCAATGGATATTTAGCCTTCCACTTGAGATTTATTAATTATTTTATTCTTTAGCTTCCTCAAGTATATAAGCAATATATAATTTTTTAATTAGAATATTGTTTTAGTAGTAATAATTAATTCTTTACAATTTAAAAATTTTTGATGACTATATAATTACCTTTCAGGGGGATACATCCAACGGCAATACACAGAACCAGCAATCAAAGCTTCATAAGCCAAGTGCACCGGTAGTTGTTCCATTGAATCAAAGAAACTAGGGGGGAAGATTTTCTTAAGATTGCACAATATAACTGGAATTTGCTCATCCATTACTCCTAACTCATCTTCGTTAAGTAATGATGATGTGAGCTGCCTGAAAAATAGTGAAATTTCAGTTATTGCCTCCCATACTTTCGTTAACAACATTTCTCGAAAAGCAATTGGCAACAACCGTTGCATGAAGATGTGACAGCTGTGGCTCTTCATCCCAAATACCTTAAGCCTATTGGAGTCCACACACCTCCTAAAATTAGAAGCATATCCATCTGGTAACTGCAATGATTTAATCCAATCAAACAGTTTTTCTTCGAATCCTTGCTGTTTATAAAGTATAAGGATTTTAGGTATGACCCATTTGCTCTTTTCACAAATAACAGCCTACGGCAATAAATATTCAATTCATCTCTAGATTTTTTTTATTTCCTTTGTTTTACCAGGATATTCAACACCGTATTGAATATGTTGTCAAACACATTCTTCTCTATATGCATAACATCGAGATTGTGTCTGAGTAAAAGTTCAGGCGAATAAGGCAAATCCCAGAACATACTTCGATTGTTCCAACCATAAGTCTTACCGATTGCATCATTCACTGCCTGGGCATCAACTTCAGTCACCTTCTTCAATCCAAGGTTATTAAGTTCCTGTAGAATCTCATGCCCTGATTTAACCCCTGAAAATTCTTTCGTAACTTTTAGCCCTTTTTGAAAGTCTATTATGTTACATCCGTAATCATGATCCAAGGGTAGGAACTTCCTATGGTTGTCAAACAATGACTACTTTCAACTTAAACTAAATCTGAAGGAATTAGAATCTTCCATACAATGGGGACATGTTGTCTTTCCTGTAGTACTCCATCTAGACATCATGAAATAAGCAGGAAAGTCATTTATTGTCCACATTAACGCATCTTTCATCTAAAAATTCTGCTTCTTAGCTATATCATAAGTCTGAACACCCACAAACCATAAACTTTTCAACTCTTTAATCAATGGCTGCATGAAAACATCAATCTTTCCCTTTGGATTGTTTGGCCCGGGAATTAAGATAGTTAAAACCATGAATTCCTCCCTCATGCACAAGTCAGGAGGCACGTTATACGGTGTTACAACCACAGGCCATAGGGAATGTTGTTGACCCAATTGACCAAATGGTTGAAAACCATCTATAAACAAACCCAATCTGATATTCCGAACCTCCGAAGCAAAATTAGGAAACTCTTTGTCAAAATGCTTCCATGCTGGGGCATCTAATGTGTGACACATCTTTTTATCTTCCATCACAAGCTCCGCGTGCCATCTCATTTCACTGGCAGTCACAAATAATGCATATAACCTCTGTAGCCGAGGTGTTAGAGGAAAGTAAAACATCTTCTTAAGAGGGGTCTTCAACTTCCTCCTCAATTGGTTTTGGATTGAAATCCAGTCCTACCGCTTTTAGAACCATTGTATGGTACGAAGTCTGATTTAAAGTCTCAAACTTGCAGCCAAAATTAGGATTCACATTTGACGAACCAGACTCATCTCTAACAGAATGTCTACCCCCGGCCACTTTCTTCTCACCGTGGTATTTCCAAACAAAATAATCTGGCACAAACCATTCTGGTACAAGTGAAGTTTCACAGTGTCCGCATCCAAAAACTGCTAATTTCGGCACTTCGGTTTAGGACACAGACACTTGATATCAGTGCTGCCATTAACAAACTTCGGATGCTTCAATGCAAACTTAACAAATGCATCAGCCTTATCAACCCATTCACTAGAAAAGAACCCGTACATCCACTTTTGATCTCCTTCCATATCTGAAAAAAATATGATTACTAGATTGCTTATAATTATTTTGTTTTTATATTCAATAAGGTTACCGAATTCGATTTGATTGTAAACAAACATGAAAAAATTCCACCATCCATCATTTCTTTTTTTCTTTCTTCAAAGTTAGGCCCTAAACCATTTATGAAAGTGTCGTGGAAAGCGTACCATTTGTGTAAATTTTGGCAGCCTCCCGGCATGATTCTCCAAGTACACTATTCGAGATATATACAAAATAATGCAACATCCGTAAATTTTTAATTCAAAAAATTGCATTATTTGGTATATATCTTAATGTGTAGTCGGAGAACATAGCCAAGAAGCACCAAAAATATAAATATACACAAATGATTATGCCATGATAACATTTAACACGTCCTTCGATAAACTCTCCACAAAGGCAATCCAATGTATTCAATTAACTTTTAAATACACTGGACGGTATTCATATATGGTTAACTAAATGATTAGAAACGATGACTTTAATCGTTTCCACGAATGAAATTTTAATTTGTTGCAAGGACGATGCAAACAATTTGGATATATTAATACATTAATTTCTAATAGCAGAAATTAATGTCAAGTATTCAAACGAATGCTGTGTAAAAAATTGCTGAAAGAATTCAAAGAAAATATTCAGAATGTGATTATTATTTTCAATTTTTTATTTTTCAATTACTGTTTATATACTTTATTCATCAACATGTATTCAATTTTTAAAATTCGATGTAAGGAGGTTGCAATCGAATACGCTAATTATCTGAAATGACTTTACTGATTCGTTGCAAGGAAGATGCAAATGAATTCGAATATACAAATAATTATTTTTTAAATGAATTATTTTTATTTTTTATATAGCTATTCAAATTTGGATTAAATTCATTTCATTTTATGTGTGCCTAAAATCTTTAGTCTCTAACGTAAAGCTAAATTGAAGGAAATTTCTTCCAAAAATTCGGCAGAATTTCTTCTATAATTCTTAATATCTCCCCATTAAATGGGGCTGTTCCTGCAATTTATACAACACTTATATAAACATTCACACTACTGAACCAACCACAAATTACCCAGACTTTATATTCACAAATTTCACAACCTAGATCTAGCAACACATGCATAAAATTAATTTCACAACCTACAATTAGCAGCATATGTATAGAATTTCACAACCTAGAACCAACAACACATACATACAATTTCATAACCTATATCTAGCATCCCATGCGTAAATTTCCACAACCTATTGCAGGCAACACATGCATAAAATTTTAAAATCATTACAGTCAATTCATAAATATACAAGACATGCAATAAATTTACAAAAATACTTTATAACATGCCATATCATCCTTATATTCAAAACTAAATTAATTATTTTCTACTTTTCAAAAGTGAAAAAAAACTTTAATTGACAATGAAATCCAATCGAGGCAAAGTAATCCAATCCAAACGCCAAACCGAACTAAAATATCCAGAGATCGAATAATAATCAACTATCGTACAAGACAAAAATTACAATATACTAACGTTAATTATACGAATATAAAACAAAAATAAGACTTAACCAAAATTATATTATAATTCAAAAGAAAATTACAAACTTACTTCAATCAATCTCGATCCGAAAAATAAAATATATACACTCCGAACTCCAAAATTGACGAGAATTGAATAACCTATAAATATTTAAAAAACTCAAATAAATATTACTAATTAGTTTCTAATTAAAACAATTATCACCCAATTATCAAGTCCACTAATTTCTTTTAGCCGATTTTTTTTAAATTTCCCTTCAAAACATGAACTAAGAGACATATAATTATATTTTTTTATAATTTTTTCCCTATTTTATTTCATTATGTTTTTTTTGTCTTCTAACATAATTATTTTTATTTAATAAAAAATACAATAAATCTTCATATTATTTTTCACCTCATTATATTTCATTTATCTAACTAATTACAACTTAGTGAAAATTCTTTACTTTTATATATTTCTTCAATTATTTTATTTCAATCTCTTAACATATTCAAAATATTTACAACAAAATTAACCCAAATTTTTAACTAAAATAATTACAAAAATTAAAAAAATAGATTTAAATAAACAGAATTAATATTTAACGTAAACTAATTAAATACCTAAAATAATTAATTATAAAATTAAAAAACAGAATTAACCTAAAAAAATATTTTTTTTACATTTTAACCTAATAATTTTATTTATTATTTTTACAAATTTATTCCAACATTCTCTAACACACATTGTTTATTAATTATTTAATTAATTATAAGCTAATTATTTATAATCATTTACAAAATCAGAAATATATTCATTTTTTCCCTAATTAAAATTAATTATTTAACCTAATCCTTTTTTCAGTAATTTTTTACAATTTCATTCTAACTAATTACAGTAATTGTTAACCCAAACAAATTAATTACGCTAAAAAAAATCATTAATCAAAAATTAAAAAAATCGAAATGCACTTACCTGAGCAACATCGGCGGTGACTAGAGGCGGTGGACGTATCAACAGAGGCTATTGTCCTCTTCTCAAAGCTTTCCTCTTCAATTTATTTTCTTCATTTCCTTATTTCTTTGGCTTATTTGTCCTAATGTTTTTATTTTCTCTTGTTTTTGCAGGTTTGGTGATCGCCAAAAAACGCAGCAGCAGTAGTAGAAGACAGTAAGAGTATAGAAGAGAAGAAGAAAGGGGGAAAGGGAAAGGAAAGCGTGCCATTTAAATGCCCTATTTTTACCGACGGAAACAAATCCGTCAGTAATCCGTCGCTGAAATAGAAAATATAGGTCGGTACGACATTGCTTTCTTGTCGCTGATTTTTTTTAATGATGTGGCAGTATTAACTTACCGACGGCTTACCGATAGAACAATCCATCTCTATATACTTGGTGATTCATCAGTATTCTATCACTATACAGGCGCCAAACCTTTGGCGCCAATTCCTGCCAAATTAACCGACGGATTACCGACAAATTATTATCCGTCTTCAACATCTATCGAAAAACCATCGGTATATGCTCGGTAATATCCAAGATGTCTCTAGATCCAAGATCAGTCGCTCAGTGGTCATAAATTCATCAGTAATTACCGACAAATTTAGTCCGTCGGTAAATTCAAAACGCATGTTTTTGGCAGTGCAACAATCAGTCCCGATCATCTTCTTTTTCTTCCAATCAGTATGCCCCCTCCATTCTTGGTCCACCACCTGCAAAAAAATGTTGTTCAATGCCATAATTGCTTGGGATATGGTAATCTTGCAGGGTCTTTTTCTTCTCCTTCATTTAGGCAACGACAACAACCCTGGCAATCCTACAATTTTAATCTACAGCCAGTGAATCATTATGCATCCCCTCCATCACAATTTCAGCCTTGGTTATTGTACTCTGGGGCTTCTCAACACCTCACACCTGATCTTGAAAATTTGTCTCTGCACTCCAATTATAATGGTCCTGAGTCTGTTAAAATCGAAAATGGTAAAAACTTATCAATTTCTAATATTGGTTCTTCTTCTTATAGTGATTGTACTAATATTTATTCTCTTTAAAATGTTTTACATGTTTATGATTCATGCACCAATCTTCTTTCTATTCATTCCTTTACATGTTCTAATAATGTTTCAATTGAGTTTTTCCCTAACAATTTTCTTGTGAAGGATATCCCCATGAAGCGGTGTCTTCATTTCGGTCCAAGTAATGGCGGCCTTTATCCATTGTTATTACAGCCAACTCACGTCTAGTCTTCCTCATCACCTACGGCCATGATTGCTTCTTTAAATGATTGGCACTTTTCATTTAGGTCATGCTAATTTTAGGATTATTCGTCAAGCACTTAGTCGTGCTAATATTTCTTGTGTTAATTAAAATGTGTCTCCTTGTCATGCATGACATGTTAGCAAAATTCATCATTTTCCTTTTCCTAGATCAGATTATCAAGCTTCGCGTCCTCTGGAGTTAATTTATTCTTATGTTTGGGGTCCGTCCCCTATTGAGACTGTTAATGGTGATCGTTATTATGTTATTTCTTTGATCATTACAGTAAATATTCATGGATTTATTTTATGAAATACAAATATGAGGTTATGAGTATCTTTATTAAATTCAGACATCTTGTCGAAAAAAATTTTAATCAACCAATTCAACAATTCCAGGCTGATTGTGTGGTGAATACCAGGCGTTAAAAATTTATCTACTTGCTAATGGCATCACTCACCGTAGTGCTTGTCCAAAAACACCCCAGTAGAATGGATATGCTAAGCGCAAACATCGCCACATTGTTAAAACTAGGCTCTCTCTTTTACAACACTCTTTTGTGTGTGTATTAAATTTTGGACTTATTCATTTGACACTGCTACTTATTTAATTGATCGTCTTAGTACTTCCAATTTACAAAATTCATCTCCCTATCTTGTTTTGCATGAAAATTGCCTGACTGTAATTTTTGAAGGTTTTTGGTTGTTTCTGTTACCCTTGGCGTAAACCTTACAGTCCAAAAAAATTGTCTCTTAAGTCTACACGATGTATTTTTTTGGGTTACAGTAAATTACGCAAGGGTTATTGTTGTTATGATTTATCCACTTCAAAATACATATCTCATGTGATGTGCTTTTCTTTGAATAGGTTTTTCTTTTTAAAACAGATGCGTTGACTAGCTCAAGAGTCCAATCTCTAGAAAATTCTCCAATGAATTTAATTTTTTCGTCCCATATCACTTTTCCTGCTACTGCCTTATCACAACCGATAACCTCTTCTGATCCCTCACAATCATCTAGTCCTATTTCAACCGAAATTCCTAAGTCATCAGAACAACCCTCATCTTCGACCTAATCCCCTATCCTGATAGATAAATTCCAAAGAACCAACCTCGTCAGGATTACCGTTAGTTGTTGATCTCACTGCCTTTAATAATTCAGTTCATGCTAATCCCAAAAAGCACCATATGATTACTCGTACCCAAACCAACAAAATAAAATCGAAAGCTCTCACTTTTGTTCTCTCTTTCCCCATGGAGCCATTAACGTATAAGGAAGCAACTAAGCATGATGTTTAGAGAGAAGGTAATGGATGCTGAATTTCATGCCATGATACATAATAATACTTGGCAACTTTTTCCTCCTCCTTCTACTCAAAATGTTATTGGGTGTAAATAAGTCTATAAGACCACGCTTAATTTGGATGGCACTGTTGATAGACATAAAGCACAATTGGTGGCTAACGGTTATAATCAGACACCTGATGTTGACTATCTTGATACTTTCAGTCCAATAATCAAGCCATCTACCATCTTTTTACTCCTATCTCTTGCATTTTCCAATGGTTGGCATCTTTGGCAATTGGATATTTCCAATGCCATCTTGAATGGCATGCTTGATGATGAAGTTATGTTTATGCAACAACCACAGGGTTATAAGAATGCTTTTTTCCCGACCTATGTGTGTAAATTGCTGAAGTCTATTTACAAACTTAAACAGGCTCTTCGTTAGTGGTTTAAATGTCTCACTGCCTCTTTTTTGTCCATTGGTTTCCAGCAAAGCAAAACAGATTCATCTCTCTATTTTTCTATTACACCTACAGTAAAGCTTTACTGCCTTGTGTACGTGGATGATATCTTACTTTTGGGCTCCAACTCTTCGTTAATTTGTACAATGCTCCAACTCTTCGTTAATTTGTACAATCACCCGACAACTGTAAAACAAGTTTAAGCTTCGTGACCTTGGTCCTCCTTCATACTTTCTTGGCTTTGAAGTCACTAATACTCCATCGGGTCTTCACCTATGTTAATAAAAGTATGCTTATGAACTATTGGAACGTGTAAATATGGCTGCTACAAATTCTATTGCTACTCCCTCATGTCAAAAAATAAAGCTTCGGCTCCAAGGTTCTTCTCTTGACAACTTGACGATGGCTTACAGTATCTCTGTATTACCCGTCCAAATATCTGCTTTGCAATGAATAAAGTATCTCAATATATGCATGCACCCATGATCGATCATTGGCAAACGGTCAAGCGTATATTGAGGTATGTTATTGGTTCAATTGATCATGATGTGTTTTTTCGCAAATCAAGTCATAACACTCTTTCAGCATACTCTGATTCTGATTGGGGTGGTGATACAGATGATAGACATTCTACGAAGGGTTATGCTATTTTCTTTGGTTGCAATCTTATTGCTGGGGGTTCTAAAAAGCAACGCAATATATCAAAGTCTTCTACTGAAGCTGAATACAAGGCATTGGCTTATACTATGCTTGAATTTGATTGGCTCTTGTAGACACCTGACTTTTGGAATCAGGTACGTGGAAGCGTTGTGGGAGCCCTGTGATTAATATGGTCTAGTTTGGACCACTCTGTTACCTAGTTTCTGATAGAAATGAGCCGAAGGGTTGAAAATAATTTCAAAATGTTTCTAGAAAATGCATTTTCAGGCCCATTGACGGTTCAGCTGAACCTTTAATGATCTGGTCGAACCTTCATGGATTTAAATTAGGCCCACATTACACAGAAGCCCATTTATTCCCAAAAGATCCAAACGAACCTTTGGTGATCATTCAGCCGAATGATCATTAAAGGTTCAGCCGGATCATCCTTTTGAAGTGACAGGTTTTGGGATAGAATGCATGAACCGGTAGAGTAATCGAAACCTAAAAACTACACTTGCCTATGCGCATGTTGTAACTTGTGCAAGAGGAGGGGGGAGAGATAAGAGACAGACGAGAGAACATAGAAAAAAAAAATTCATTTTCACAGAAGTTTTCATTAAAGCATTTCTCCGAGTTTTCGAGTGAGAAAACTCTCTTTCAATCCAGAAGCTCATTTTCTACCCAAAAGCAGTAATACGCTCACATTCTGAGGGCAACCTACCATCCACAAAAGCATCCATACATCAAAATAAGCATATTTCCATATTTATTTCCCTTATTTTAGCTTACTATAACTTTTCACATTTCGTATACTAATTGTATTTTATATTCTGATTGCATATACGAGTTCCACAGGAAGCCATGAGGATGTAGAACCAACCAGATTAAAGTTTGAGGCTCTATAGCTCAAGCTTTAAACTAAACAGTGTCTCGATTCTAAAGCTTGCACTACTAAAATAACGCGGCTTAGTGACTAAATTTAGTGACTTAATTAGCAACCAAATACCAATGAAATATAGAAGAATGTAGGGGAGAGAAAATTTTGTTGTTTAGTGACTACAACAGAGACTAAATAGTGACTGAATTGAGTGACTAAATAGGTTTATTCGCCATTTGGTCTCCAAAAATGGCGCTAGTTGGCACCAAAATAATAGCGATTAAAGTGCAACTAATTGGAGACTAAAGTTTTAGTCGCTAAAATAAATAAATATATAGAAATTGGAAAGTGTAGCGACTTAAACTTTAGTCACTATTTAGTCGCTAAAGTGAATATCCGCCACGTCACTTAAAAGTTAGCGACTAAATACATTTAGCTGCTAAATTTCAGGAATTAAAGACAGAGCGTGTTGCTCTTTTTCCATTTCCTCTCTTCTTCTTCTTCCTCTTCCCCTTTCCCTCAAAACACCTCCCATTCCTCTTCCCCTGCAAAGAAATAAAAATAAACAAGATAGATTATTTAATTAATTAGTTTTTTCTTAGGTTTAGTTAGTTTTTGGTTAGGGTTTTTTTCCAAAGCCTCTGTCCTCTCTTGCTGCTGTTGTTGGCCGTGCCGTCCCCTTCACCTGGTGTTGCTGTTGCTGCCTCGCCGCCGTTGACGCATCACTGGAGTTCTCCAGGTAAGTAATTTCTTATTTTTCAATTTTTTAGGGAAAAATAGGGTAAATAATGAAATAAATATTTGATATAATGTATATATTGTTTTGCGTATTGTTTAATATGTTGGATTTTAATTTGTTATAATGTGATTATTGTTTAGGGTTTGGGCAATTTTTTTAATTTTTTAAAAATTAATTTTGTAAATTTGACTATATTGTTGAGTATTTTTAATTTATTTTATAATTTGTAGTGTTTAGGTTTATGAAAATTGATGTGGTTTTTAATTAATAATTTATGTTTTTTAATTAATTAATTTACGTTAATTTATTTTCTATTTCTGAGTTTTTTTATTATTTAATTTCTGTTTTTTAAATTTTTATTATTTAATTTCTATTTTTTTGAATTTAGTGTAAATAATGAAAAATAATTGGGTAATAATTTGACCTATTTTTGGTAATAACTTATGTTTTTTTTTTATTTTTAGAGTTTATTGTATATTTAGATGAAATAATAATAATTATAGTGAATTAAAAATAATGATAAGTAATTAGTTTAGAACACAAAATTTGAACATAATTTGAACAAAAATAATGTTTTTTCCAGAAAAAATATTCATCTAATTTTAAAGTAATTTAGTAAAAAATTGTTATGAAATAATCAAAAGATAATTTTTTTAAAAATTAATTAATAGAGGCACTAAATAATTAATGCTGAGAGTAATTTCTTTTGTTGGGTATCTAAATAGTGACAATTATTTAGTTAGAAAAATAAATTGTGACTATTTAGATACCCAACAAAAGAAATTACTCAAGACATTTTTTTATTTTATAATTTCTGTTTTTTAATTAATTAATTTCGGTTAATTAATTTTCTGTTTTTTTAATTTTTTATTATTTAATTTCTGTTTTCTTAATTAATTTAGTGTAAATATTGAAAAATAATTGGGTAATTATATAGAAATTGTTGGGATTATTTTTGGTAATTATATATGATTTTTTTGGATTATTTAGAGTTTATTGTATATTTAGATTAAATAATAATATTTATAGTGAATTAAAAATAATGAGAAATAATTAGTTTAGAAGACAAAATTGGAACATAATTTGAACTCTAATAAAATAATTGGAACTATCACTACTAGAAATTACTGGATTACCGACCAAATTCTTTGGTCGGTAATTACCGACCATTTATTGACAATTAGTGGTCTGGAAAAAAATAAATTTTGTGACCAATTTCCCTACCAAACGCTGCCCAAATTTACCGACAAAAAAAAATTGGTCAGCAATTGATCGGTAATTTTGGCGGCAATTTGCGCCAATAATTTACCGACCAATTATTGACCTATTACCGACCAATTTTACCGACCACAACAAATTGGTCGGTAATTGGACGACCAAAAATTTATTTTATCTATTAATTACCGACCAAATTTGTGGTCAGCAATTGGTCAGGAATTAATTTACCAACCAAATACTGACAAAAAATTTGGTCAGTAATTAATCAATTATAAATAAATATATTTTTTATTAATCATATTCGACTACTAATTAATATGATTGTGTAATTATTAGTTATATATAATTAGTGTTAATAATTCGGTATAATTATTAATTGTATAATAATTAATAAATATAATCTTATTAATTATATATGACTAGTAATTAATATAATTATATAATTTATATTTAGATAACTAGTAATTAATAACTATTTAATTAGTAACTAAATAATAACTAAAAATATATTTTAATTAATTATTTATAATTAGTGATTAATATAATTATATAAATATTAATTAAAAATTATATTTAATTTGCAATTAATTAAATATATTTTTTATTAATTATATACAACTACTAATTAATATAATATTGTGTAATTCTTAATTATATATAATTAGTGATGAATAATTATGTATAATTATTAATGAAATAATAATTAATAAATATATAATTGTTCATTATATATTATTAGTGATTAATAATTATGAATTATGTATAATTAGTAATTAATAAATATATTTAATTAATAGTTACATAATAATTAGTAAATATAGTTTTATAAATCATATATAATTAGTAATTAATAACTATATTTAATAAGTGATTACTTAATAATTAATAAATATGCTATTAATGAATAATTATATTTAGTTAATTATTAAATAATAAATTAATAAAATATATTGTTATTAATAATGTATAATTTTTATTTAATAACTATATTTATTTACTAATTAATTACACAATTATTAATAATTATATTTTTATTAATTGTATAATTAGTGATTAATAAAGTTATATATTTATTAATTATATAGTTATTAATTAATAATTATCTGTAATTATTAATTAATCATATGATATTATATATAAGTATAAAATTTATAATTAATGAGTATATATATATATATTTACGTAATTACTAATGAAATATGTAATTATTGATTATTTTTTAATTAAAAATAATTAGTAATAATAATAATATCTTTTTAATTATGTGTATAATTAACAATTATATACTATTTTTATAAATAAAGGTTTTTTAGATATATATACTTTATTGATTGTAAATAAGTATCTTAAATTATGACATTAATCGTATATATATGAATTATAATTATACACAA